>PVKH010037721.1:0-11420 GCA_004027955.1 Chaetophractus vellerosus | reverse complement strand
CTTACATTAGTGTGGTACATTTCTTATAAGTGATACACCAATTTTGAAGCATTGCTACTAACCAAAGTCTACAATTTATGATATGTTTTACACTTTATGCTGTACAGTTCTATTGGCTTTGACAAATGTATGCTATCATGTCCGTCATTGCAGCATCATACAGAACAATTTCACTGTCCGTAAATATGCTCTCTGTTCCTCTTCCTCATCGCTTTCCCCCTCCCTTCTGAACCCCTGGCAACCCTGATCTTTATATCGTTGTCACAAATTCTTCTGTTAACACTGGGTAAAAACTACAATAATAATAATCTACTTCAATCTGTGGTACACTCCCCCCCCTTATGTTTTTTTATTCCTCAATCTTGAGGGATTTGGGATGATGTCCACTCTGATTGCTTCAGGCTGAGAGGGGACTTAGATATTATGGGGCAGATGGAAGGAATTGTTTTGCTTGCAGTTGTAGATACTCCTTGCTTTTTGGAGGATGGGACTTGTCCATCATCATCATTTTATCAGTTGTCCAGGACAAGCCAAAAGAACTGGAGAGTTGGAGTTGGTCAGAACTCTGCTGAGACTCAGGGCTTAAGTGGCATATGAACAATCCAAAGATTTAAGTCTCTGAGAGATATAGCTAATGGATATATTGAAAATCATAGGTTCAAATAAAAGGAGAAGAAGAGTCATGGGTAGAGAAATTATAAACGAGCATAAATATGTAATATTGGGGAAATAAATTAACATATATTCCCAAATAGGGCTGGCCAAAGGTGTGTTGATTTCATGAGGCTGTGTGCCTTGCCTATAGTGTCCTGATGTCCCTAGAGGTTTCTCATAACAAGCAAACCCTTACAATCTATGGAATAGTATTTTCCATTTTATTAAAATATGTACTGCTATGCAATGACAGAGTACATAGCATTCATCTGATTCTCAAAGAAGTTCATGACCTCCCAAAATTAAGAGCCACAGGCTTTGATCTGGTTCTTCATGGATTCTCACATAAGTGAGTTATTGTGTAAAATTTCTAAGCAGGGCCCTGCCTTCAGACTCATTATTCCCCAGTTTTTCTCCACTCAGCACTAGAATTTTTCTTAAAAACCTTAAGTGATTCTCTATAGCTCTAAATTGAGACATTTGCTTTGAGCCTTCACATACAACCTTCTCTCTAACAGACATCATCGCATGGCTTCATACATTGTGTTTCCTTCCCTGGAATATCTTCCTATGTTACATCCCCACCAACTCATTCCCTAGTTAATACTACACTTCCTCCTAAAGGTCACATTCTGTAAAGAGGATTTCCTCTTCCAAACCTGATTTAAATTCCCTTCATTAAGGCACGTCCTTAATACATCACCTATTGCAACAAACTATAATGTGATTTGCTGTTTGTTCTGCCCATTATACTGTGAGCTCCTTGAGGAAATAAACCATATAATATATATTGCAATTTCTTCCAGATACATAAGATGACCTTGATAACATTTATTAAACAAGTGAGCAAATGTAGGCTAAACAATATATATGAAAGGAATTCTGTAGGTGGAGAGAACTCTGTTAGCTGGGGGACCAGTAAAGTTTTCAAGTGACCACACAACCCACTGCAGCATTTATCGATTGTATCTAACTGACCAGCCTACTACTATCATGTTCCTAGTTAGAATCAATCTGGAACAATGCTCTAGCTATGAAAATACTGTGCTCCATTGTAGCTAACACTTGATTATAATGCTGTAAACATGATCCTGCAGAAGCCAGAAAAGATGAGATTTTCTTTTATTTTTTATATTTAAGAATATTGACAACATATTCTTACCCCCTGGATTTCAATCTTGCAAGCAGGAGTTTACCACAAAAAAAGAACTCAAGCATGATGACACCCACATTCATCAAATCAGATGCCATATTCCTATTTGCAGGAGGTGTAGGCACAAATCCATATAAATCATTGAATATTCTGTATAATTGTTTTTCTCAGCTCTGTTCTAATTTACTTACATAAATATTACACTTGGCCTTAAATTGATAATCTGTTCATAGAGAAACAATATTATTATTTTGTAATATATAGTAAACATAGGACTATCATATAATGTTTAATGCAAATTAATATACCGTATTGCTGTTCCTAGTTTTTTACTAATATTTGCAGATGTAAATCAGGCCCATGAGAACGTATACAGTTTATAATGCATCCCCTGCTCATTTAATAGTTGTTCATGTAAATAAAACATTGAACTAATGTCACAGAGCCATTATTCGTATTAATCCTAGATGAAACCCTTGGCAAGTTTGCGAAAAAATCAGGTTCCTAATGACAAATCAATCATCATTTACCAAATCACACACACTGGAAGTTCACTACAATCATATCATGGATTCTAGAGGCATAATGCATTTGCAGATAAATACTTTTATACCCTTATACTTGAGGAAGGGAAACATACAAAATCATCAGTTGGTAAAAATATAAATTCAGACAATAGGTCATCTTTCTTTACCAATTTTAAAGAATTCAAAACTTCCTTTTAGATGGTCCATAACATTTGATATGGATTGTGAATATATTCTTTCTCTTGTTATTTTTTCTTTTGTGACAACTCTGTTACTCCGTTTCATCAGGATTCATACAATCCAAATTAACTGACAATTTTGTTTTTGTTAATTGGATAACTTAGAAAATCTAACTAGTCTTTCTCTCTCTGTCTTCTCTCTTGTGCTTCCTACCATACAACATATCTCTGATGCCAATATTAACTTACTAAAATTATTTAAAACACAAATGTGATAGTATCACTGTATTAGTCAGCCAAAGGGGTGCTGATGCAAAGTACCAGAAATCTGTTGGCTTTTATAAAGGGTATTTATTTGGAATAAAAGCTTATAGTTACAAGGCCCTAAAGAATCCACCTCAAAGTTACTTCCTTACCAAACTCTGTTGTGATGTGTTGAAGCAAAATGGCTGGTGATGTCTGCAAGGGTTCAGCCTTCTTCTATCTCTTAAGGCTCCATGGGCCCAGCTTATTCCAGCCTCAGCTGTAGGCTGGAGGGCTTATTTCTTTCCGGGTCTTCTTAGCTGATCAGGGCTCTGGTTTCTTCACCTGCAATCTATCAGGCGAATGGCTCATTTCTCCTTGGGGCCCCAGGATCAAGTTCTCTCCTCTGCTGTATCTATGAAGCTCTCTCTATTCCCACATGTATCTCCTTCTCCCTTTCCTTGAGTGAGTGTCTGTTTATATAGCACACCAAGGGTGTGGGGACTTAACCCTGCATACCCTAATGACGAGGGCGAATCAAAGCACTAATCCTAACATAAGTAAATGTAAAACCTTTGAATTTAATACAATCAAAGGGTATCATGCCCAGAGGGACAGACCAGTTTACAAACATAGTCAATATCTCTTTTTGGAATTCATAAACATCAAACTGCCACAATCACTCCTCCTTTTAAGTTCCTCCCAAAGGTTCCCAATGCCTTTAGGATAAGGTCAAAATCCTAAGCATGGAACACAAAGTGCTTCATGCCCCTCAGCTCAAACCACTTTCCATTACACACTCTGTGATTCAACAACACTCTCTAACCTCTGTGGCTTTGTCTTATCATGTGTTCATTCTGCTGAGTATAGTCTTTCTTATTCCCTACCCAGGTAAATTTTAGTTACCTTTCAAACCATAGCTCAAATTTTACCTCTCTAAAGAATACCTTCCCAAGGCTTAGTATGTTTCCATCCTCTTTGTTTCTCTTACTCCCAGTGAACATGTCTATTACAGTATTTTTCCTAATGATTTTAAATTTTTATTGAGTTTGCCAACCCTAAAATATATGAGAGCCCCTGAAACAAATTCTTTAGTCCCCATATTCTAGGTGTAACACAGTTTCTCTTATATACTAATTATCAATAAATATAATTTTAATTAATTACTCAGGGCACTTCGTAGCATAAAAATCCCCCTAGGGTGATTTTTCTTAGAATTTCATATCAGTAAACTTCTTTCTTGAATAACTAAAGGTGTATTCTCAGTAAATTATTTTTCTAATCTATTTTATTAGAAGTTAGACTTTTCACTTAATTTTTAATATTTTTAATATATTTTTTGTACAGCATAGTACAACAGTAATGTGCTGTGTATTGTTATATAATGATTTTCCTGGAGGCAGTGTAGCATTTTAGATAAAATATGGACTTATGAATCAAATAAAATCATGATGATGTCATAATTTTACAAATTGGTTTCCCTGTTGTCCACTTATATATTCATAATTATTATATGAATAAAGGGGTTCTTTGGCAAAAATCTCTCTGTGAACTATTAAAGCATAACATATTATAGATTTTTGGAGTAACAAAACTCTTTGTTTATATGGTCATTACATGAGTACAGCTGCAATGAAGAGACTCAACTACAGTGGCTTAACCAATATTTTTCACAAACAAGAAGTACCATCTAGAGTGGCTTCTTTGGGTCCATAAAACATCAAGTCCTAGGCTTATACTAACTTCTAGTCCACCACTCATGACCATCTGTGTTACCAGGATGACTATCCATCCCAGCTTCCCATGTGAATTCCAGGTAGGAAGAAGGAAATGCTAAATTTTTTCAAAAGTGACCAAAAGAATCTCACTGACTCTCATTTACCCAAACTGATAAGTTACCCTAGCATAAGGGAGGCTGGAATATGATTTTTGACTGATCATATTGCTGCTTCAAACAAAATTGGGCTTCAATTAATAAAGAAAGTAGGCATATTTGATACTGTATAGATAGCTGGAAGTGACTGTCATCATAAAAACTGGTTTCCACAAATATCAGGGGACATTAATATACCATGGAACATAATTTGAAAGGCCTTGATGTGTAAAAGTTCCCAATTTTAAGAATAAGGGTGGCTTTAAGAACAAATTAGTGAGAAGAAGGAGAAAAGAAAAAAATTCTCTTTCATCACTTTTGCTCATCTTCACCAGGCTCTTACTTCTACCATGACCAATTTCAAGCTACCAACATGATATCACTGAACATGGGTTTCAGAAGACTTGTTCACAGTGAGCTCTTTTGAGCAAGTATGAGTCAGCTTCAGTACACCACTACCTTTATAAATCACTATGCTGGATTGTTTCTTGTTCATATTTGTAACTCTGACTCCTCCTCAGAACTTGTACTATGCCTGGAATGAAATAGTTACCCACAAAATCCTTGTGAAGAAGTGAATAAATCCATGTATACTTACAAAAAAAAATTAGTGACTAACTCTGTGTACCTACCTTCTCCCTCACAATCTATCCCCCTCCCAAATAATCTGGTGGAGAATATCGTGAAGCAATATTTAGGCTTTCCATGGTATTAAACCAAAATAAACCCTTTGGAGTAAATTAAAAATTAAAACCTTTCTTGTAGAAAAGAGTCTTTGCAATAGGAACAGAATGACTATTAAAATAATTGAAAATTGATTATTAATTTTATGAAATATCCTTTAGAAATAATTTCTGCCTTTATGCATTATAATGATATATTAAGTATATGATCAATGACAATTTACATTTTACATGTAATTCTGGTGTAACACACTAAAATAACAGTGTTAAAAATATCTTGTTTTTAATATTAAAAGTTTTAGAAAATGATTTTTTCTTAGACTGTGATACCACACTTGTGATACAATACTGTTTGTTTTACCTGCTCTGTGGAGGTCCTTTCACTCAAATTTACATGCTCATTTATGACAATCGTTACAATTGTGACTAGTTCTCTGATGCCCATCTTCCAAGTTTCAAGAAGGTAGACTCCACTTCAGTTTATTTACCACTGTACTCCACCACACCACACAGGAGTTGCTTAATATATATCAGCTGAATAAATGCAATATCTCAATAAATAAATACATTGTGACATACACTAGATTGATAACATTGGAAAAAAATGATTTAACCATCGTTGCCCTGCAAAATTTTTACTATTCTGGGAACAATAAAAACTTGCTGTTTGTTTTGACAATCAAAAAGCCTAGAAAGGCCACCATGTGGACCTGCTTTGGGGCACAGCAAACCAGGACACTGCTTACCAACTCCCAGAAGAGTGAGGGTCAGAGACACGAAGAAGTCAAAAGAAGTAATCATGAGTTATTAAAACTCCTGGCTGCCAGGAATATTAAGTGAGGATATTAAGTAGGGATAAAACTCCTGGATGAAGAGATACATTCCTCAAGGTGCTGGTGGCTTGATTCTTGGTTACTGTGTTTCCTCTTCCTTGAGTTCCCCTATTCTGTGTATACCAATTTTGTATGCCAATGCTATCTCATTTCTTCCCTCATCATTCCACCTCTCTTTGTTTAGTCTTCAGTTTTTCTGGTTTTTACTTCTACCTCATCTATCCTGTTTTCTTTCTTCTATTGCCCTTTTTTCTTTTAGTCTTTTCTTATCTCTTTCCCTCTGTCCTCATCATACTGACCTTTTAATTCAGTCTATATATTTTTCTCTATTTGGTTTCCCATTTCATTGTTGGTACCCCACTTTTTTGTTCCCATTACTCTACACTGCTTACATGAGCTAAATATTCATTTTCCAAGTTCTCAAAAATGGCTCCTCTTCTAACAATTACTATTATAATTACTATTATGCCTTTACTCTTCTTACCTCTTTCACTTTCTCTGGCCCTAATGTTTTTCCTCCAAGGGAAGATAGACAACAGCAATGAAATAGAATAAGAGAACAAAGTGTCAAAGAGAAAACTTTACACACACACAAAAACAGCAATTAAATAAAATCCTAGAGTAAAGAGAGAAACTAATCAACTGAATTACCCCATCAAGATAAAAAGATGACCAGAGGGCAACAAAAAGTTATAAACCGTATAGAGAAATGGAAAGACATAGCCCAGTCCAATGAACAAACTGAAAACCAGGAAGAGCTGCAGAACATTGAACAACCAATCAAGGGTGTCCAAACAAATATCATAGACCAACTTAATGAAGTGAAGGAAGAAATTAAGGAACAGCACAATAAAAGAAATCAAAAAGACACTGGAAGCACTTAACAGTAGATTTGAACAGGCAGAAGAAAGAATTTGTGTTGTGGAAGACAGTACATCTGAAATCAAACAGATAGCAAAACAGATAGATAAAAAGATAGAAAAAAATCCAGCAGGGACTTAGGGATTGGAATGACAGCACAAAATGCACAAACATATGCATTATAGGCATCCCAGAGGGAGAAGAGCTGGGAAAAGGGACAGAAGGAGTGTTGGAGGAAATAATGGCTGAAAACCTCCCAATCCTATTGAGGGAGATGGATGTACAAGTCCAGGAAATGCAGTGCACCCCAAACAGTATAAATCCCAACAGGCCAACTCCAAGACATATACAGGTCAAACTGTCCAATGCTCAAGACAAAGCTAAATAAGATAAAGCACTGATTTCTCATCTGAAACCATGGAGGCAAGAAGGCAGTGGTATGACTTTAGTTAAGGTACTAAAAGAAAAAACTTCCAGCCAAGAATTCTCTAACCAGCAAAGCTAGCATTCAAAAATGATGGAGAGTTCAAAATATATACAGATAAACAGAAATTAAGAGCATATGCCAATGAGAGACCTGCCCTTAAAGAAATACTAAAAGGAGTTCTGCAGCTTGAAAAGAACAAACAGGAGAGAGAGAGTTGGAGGAGAGTGTAAGGACAACTAAAAGGACAAAAAGAGAAATAAAAACAACATATGACATACATAAACCCAAAGAAAATATGGCTAATGTAAGTAACTCCTTGAGAGTAATAAAACTGAATGCTAATGAATTAAACTCAAAAAGGCTGATAGTGAATGCCTGGAAAACAATCTTACAAGCAAATAATAACCAAAAAAGGGTGCAAGTAGCTATAGTAATATCAGACAAAATAGACTTTAAGTGCAAAACTCTAGTAAGAGACAAAGATGGACATTATATATATTAGCAAAAGGGGCAATCTTTCAAGAGGAAAGAACAATCATAAACATTTATGCACCTAACAGGAGAGCCTCAAAATACATGAGGCAAGCACTGGAAAACTAAATGGAGAATTGGATGCCTGTACAATTATAGTGAGGGACTTTAATAGACCATTATCTCCATTAGACAGAACACTTCAACAAAGGATCAATAAAGAAACAAAGACTTTGATTAATACATTAGAGGATCTCAATCTAATAGACATATTCAGAACCATACACAAAAATACAGCGGGATATACATTTTCCTCAAGTGCACATGGATCATACTCCAAGATAGACCACATGCTAGGCCACAGAAAAAATTTCAAAGAATTCATAAAGATTGTGATTATACAAAGTAATTTCTCTGACCACAATGGAATGAAATTGGAAATCAGTAAGGGCCAGAGAATCAGAGTAGGCACAAAGATATGGACGTTAAACAACACAATCTTAGACAAACAGTGGGTCAAGGAGAAAATCACAAAAGAAATCAGTAACTACATTGAAACAAATGAAAATGACAACACAACATATCAAAACCTATGTGATGCAGAAAAGCTGTACTGAGAGGGAAATTCATAGCCATAAACACATATATCAAAAAAGAAGAAAGAGATAAAATCAAAGACCTAACTGCACACCTGGAGGAATTGGAAAAACAACAAAAAACTAACCCCAAAGGAAGTAGAAAGAAAGAAATAACAAAGTTTAGAGCAGAACTAAATGAAATAGAAAATAAGAAAGCACTAGAAAAGGAACAAAACCAAAAGCTGGTTCTTTGAGAAGATCAATAAAATTGACAAACCCTTAGCCAGACTAACAAAGAAAAAAAGAGAGAAGATGCACATACACAAAATAAGAAATGAGGAAGGGGATATCACCACTAATCCCCATGGAAATAAAGAGTATTATAAGAGGATACTTTGAAAAATTATATGCCAACAAGAATGGTAATTTAGAGGAAACAGACAAATTCCTAGAAACTCACAATCAGCCCACATTGATGAAAGAAGAAATTGATGAACTGAACAGACCAATTACAAGTAGAGATAGACTCAGTCATCAAAAACCTCTCAACTAAGAAGAGCCCAGGATCAGACAGCTTCACAGGTGAATTTTACCAAACATTCAGGAAAGAGCTAACACCAAGCCTGCTTAAACTCTTCTGAAAAATAGAAGTAGAAGAAACATTGACTAACTCATTGTATGGTGCCAACATTACCCTAATACTAAAGCCTAACAAGAAAGGAAAATTATAGACCCATCTCTCTAATGAAACTAGATGCCAAAATCCTCAGCAAAATACTTGCTAATTACATTCAAAAACACATCAAATGAACTATACATCATAACCAAGTGGGTTTCATCCCAGGTATGCAAGGATGATTCAACATAAGAAAATCAATCAATGTAATATATCACATAAACAGATCAAAAGAAAAAATTACATGATCATCTCTATAGATGCATAAAAAGCATTAGACAAAATTCAGTACACTTTCCTGATAAAAACACTGCAAAAGATAGGAATAGAAGGAAACTTTCTGAAAATGATAAAGGGTATACATGAAAAACCCACAGCTAACATCATCTTCAATGGTGAAATCCTGAAAGTTTTCCCTCTAAGATCAGGAACAGGACAAGAATGCCCACTATCACTGCTCCTATTTAAAATTGTGTTCAAAGTACTGGCTCGAGTACTGAGGCAAGAAAAAGATATAAAAGGAATCCAAATTGGAAAGGAAGAAGTGAAAATTTCACTGTTTGCAGACAACACGATCCTATACATAGAAAGCCCTGAAAAAATCTACAACAATGCTTCTAGAACTTATAAATGAGTTCAGTAAGATCACAGGCTATAACATCAATGCTCAAAAACCAATAGCGTTTCTGTACACCAATAATGAGCAATCTGAGGAGGAAATCAAGAAAAAAATATCATTTACAATAGTAACTAAAAGAATTAAATACTTAGGAATACATTTAACTAAAGATGTAAAGGACTTACATACAGAAAACTACACAACAGTGTTAAAGGAAATCAAAGAAGATTAAATAAATGGAAGAATATTCTCTGTTCATGGATAGGAAAACTAAACATCATCAAGCTGTCTATCCTACCCAAACTAATCTACAGATTTTATGCAATACCAATAAAAGTTAACACATAATTTTTAATGAGTTGGAAAAACTAACTAAAAATTTTATTTGGAAGGGTAAGAGGCCCCAAATAGCCAAAGACATATTGGAAAAGAAAAATGAAATTGGAGGTATCACACTACCTGACTTTAAAACATACTACAAAGCTACAGTGGTCAAAACCGCATGGTATTGGCACAAGGGTAGAAATACCGACCAATGCAACTGAATTGAGAGTCCTGATATAGATACTTGCATAGCAGTCATCTGATATTCAACAAGGCCATCAAGTCCACTCAACTGGGAGAGAATGGCCTCTTCAACAAATGGTGCTTGGAGAAGTGGATATCCATAACCAAAGAATGAGAGAGGAATACCATCCCACACCTTATACAAAATTAACTCAAGATGGATCAAGATCTACATATAAGAGCCAAGACCCTAAAAACCTTGGAAGATAATGTAGGGAAGTATCTACAAGACCTTGTAATGGGAAATGGTTTCATGAACTTCACACCCAAAGCACAAGCAGTGAAAGAACAAATAGATAAATGGGCTCTCCTCAAAACTAAAAACTTTTGCACCTCAAAAGACATTATAAAGAATGTAAAAAGTCAGCCTATCCAATGGGAAAAAATATTTGGCAACCATATATCTGATAGGAGCCTAATACCCAGCATATATAAAGAAATCCTACATCTCGAAAATAAAAAGACAAACAACCCATTTAAAAAATGGGCAAGTGACGTGAAAAGACACTTCTCCAAAGAGGAAATACAAATGGTTAAAAAGCACATGAAAAGATGCCCAGCATCACTAGCTATTAGGGAAATGCAAATCAAAACTACAATGAGATACCATCTTACACCCATTAGACTGGCAGCTATTTAAAAAAAACAACATATGTGTTGGAGAGGATGTGGACGAATGGGAACCCTCAACCACTGCTGGTGGGAATGTAGAATGGTCCAGCCATTGTGGATGACAGTTTGGTGGTTCCTCAAAAAACGAACTATAGAACTGCAATATGATCCAGTAATTCCACTGCTGGGTATATACCCAGAAAAACTGAAAGCAAATACACGAACAGATATATGTACAACAATGTTCATAGCAGCACTATTCACTATTGCCAAAAGTTGGAATCAACCCAGGTGCCCATCAACAGAGGAATGGAAAAAAAAATGTGGTACATACATACAATGGAATATTACTCAGCTGTAAGAAGGTATACAGTGCTAACACACAGAATGAACATGGTGAACCTTGAGGACCTTATGTTAAGTGAAGCAAGCCAGGCATTGAAGGGTGAATGTTACATGACCTC
>PVKH010037720.1:0-11420 GCA_004027955.1 Chaetophractus vellerosus | reverse complement strand
TTGAGTTGTAGCGTAGGAGTTGCAGGTCCACAGAGTCTCTGGACCCAGTTGGCACGTGGGCAGCCCATAGTCTCTGGTCTATGGAAGTACACCTAAAACTCTGGCATCAAATATAGGTTTGAATAGAAGAGACAGATGGACCATGTGCAGTGAAGACATATTTCGGTCAGACTCTGTCACTCTCAGGAGCAGGGATTCCAAATTAGGGCCCACTAGTAAGGCACCAACATTTGGTACCTTGTGGCTGTAAGACTGAGGTTTCCATTTCTTTGCTGGCTGTCAGCTGAGAGCCATTCCCACCTTCTAGACATCATCTGCATACCGTAACTTCTGGCCACTGTCATCCATCTTCAAAGCCAGCAAGGGGGGTTTAAGTACTTCTCACATATCACATCTCTCCTGCCTTTTCTTCCATTGTCACTTCTCTTTTACTCACTCTTCTGCCTTCCGTTCCACCACACTTAAGGACCCTTGTGATTGGATCATGCCACTCAGCTAATTCAGGGTAATCTCTCCATTGCAAGGTCCTTAACCTTAAGCATATCTGCAAAGTACCATTTGCCCTTTAAGGTACACATTCACAGGTTCTGGGTAGTAGGATATGGGCATCTTTGGAGAAACTTTATTCTTTCTATCACAAAAGGTGCAAACCATTTTGGAAAACTGATTTCAGTTTCTTAAAACTTAAACATATATATGCCCTGTGGCCCAGCATTTCTTCTTCTAAGATTATAACCAAGAGAAAGAAAAACACATATCCTCAATAACTCTTGCACAAGAGTGCATAATATACATAACAGCTTTATTCATACTAGCTGAAAACATGAAATATCCTAAATGCCCATCAACAGGAGAAAGGAGAAATAATTGGTGGTATATGTATCAATAAAAAGTAACACATTTCTGATAAATGATATAAAATGGATAAATCTTAAAAACATGCTGAGTGAAAACATAGGACATAAAAATATACATTCTCAAAACTATAGGTAAATTACACATCAAAAAATAAAACAAAAAATAAAACTTGTCCCTTTTAAAAATGAAGGAGAGTTATACAGTGAAACTTACTCAGTTTTTCAATTTTCTTAGGTAGTTTATAAAGGAGTAATATATTTTCCAGGAAAAATGATGAGGAAAACTTTAATTCTATGTCTAAATACTCTGAACAATAATTTGAGTTTTTTCTTCTTTAGTTTCAGAATTTTAATAACCAAGCTGATAATTAGTGTGTTTTTGAGGATGAAGAAACTCATTTCAATATGGCAGATTTAGCATCAAAAACAACCCAAATTAAGGTTAAATTTCTTTCTACAGATGACAATTCACCAACAGCTTTCGATATTGTTAGCCAATCTCAACACTGATGTGATTCAGAGAGATGTTTTGGATTTTAATGTTATTTCATGTAATTCTGTTCCCAAAGCTGTTGAAAAAAAACACCACAGAATGCTATGACCGATTGGGGGCAGGTAGGGATACAGATTTCTTTTTGAAAACATTTCTCATAGTGGATATGACTTAGAGAAAGACAGCTCTTGGGTCATGGACCTTCTCCACATGAAAAACAAATGTGCAGCTGGCAAAAAGAAACTAAAATCTCTTCCGTGGCATAATGACTCCAGTAGCAACTTCCTCAAGGAAAATTGATTAATTACATTTTAAGACCTCTTATCCAGTGCAGTCAAGGACTATACTTGGTACATTAATAGAAAAGAATGGATAAATGAGTAATCATGTAATATGACACATAAACATTTTAACTTAAAACATATAGATGCACATTTCCTCACCCATCATTTTCTATTAGTCCTCACAGAATCTTCCCTCTATTTACTCCACAGCACTTTCAGTAGTTTCAATCTATTAAGTTACTCTAAAACATCTATTTAATAGAAATAGTATCTCTATTTCTGCACTCATATTTTAATGTATTTCTTAATAGTGCATCCAAGTGTCAGGAATACTTTTGGCAATAAATACAAGTTATTCTCACCTGACACTGCTTATTTGGCTTATGTGGTGAGAGATTAATGGCAGTGGCCTGGAGAGTAACCTACTAGCTACAAATAGTCAGTGAAATGTGGACATCTGCTAATATGTTTACTACAGAGTGTGATTATTCTGGTGGATTTGTCAAGTGGAGGATTAAAAGAATTTCAACTTAAGTAATAATCAACTTAATTTTACGTGGTAACCATGAATGCCACAAGCCTAGAAGATGTCCATTTCCCTAAACCTGCATTCTTTCTTGACTCATTATATTGTATTTAAGAGTGTCCCTATTATTTTTATTTTATTTTTATTTTAGTTTTTAATGATACTTAGGCTATATAAATGTCTCATAAAACATATAGGGGATTCCCATCTGCCCCGCTCCCCATATCTCCCATATTTTCCCACATTAACAACATCCTTCATTAGTGTGGCACATTCATTGCAATTGATGAACACATTTTGGAGCAGTGCCAGTAAGTGTGAACTAAAGTTTACATTGTAGTTTACACTCTCTCCCACACAATTCTGTAGGTTATGGCAGGATCTATAGTGGCCTGCATCTGTCATTGCAATGTCATTCAGGACAAATCCCAAGGCCTGAAAATGCCCCCATATTACACCTGTTTTCCCCTCTCCCTCAGAACCTCCAGTGGCTACTGCCTCCACATCAATGATATAATTTCTTCCATTGCTAGAATCACAGCAAGTCAATAGTAGGATACCAGTAAGTCTACTTTAGTCCACAGTTCATTTTCCAATCCTGAGGATTCTGCGATGGTGATATCCACTCCACCTCTAATTGAGAGGGGGTTGTGACCCCATAGGGCCAATGCATGGAATTCTCTTGCTTGCAGTTGTAGACTCTCTTGGTTCCTTGGTTTGGTAGTTGTCCTCATCACCTTCTTGTTAGTTGTCCTGGGTGAGACCAATGAACTGGAGAGTAGGTGCTGCAACTCCCTTCAGATTCAGGGTCCAGCTGGCACATGGACAGCCCAAAGATTTAAGTCTCTTGGGCATACACCTACCAACTCTAGTAATTATAGGTTCAAATAGAAGGACAGAAGAGCCATGTGTAGGGAAATCACAACTGAGTCCAACTCTGCACAAACCCCAAATTAGGGCCCACTGGCAATGCACCAAATTCCTGAGCTATCCACCATGACTAGTGTCTGGATGTCTTCAGAGCCCTCAGGAGTCCTGCTATTTGAGGTAGTATCTACTTTGGCAGTCAAAGAGATCCCGCTGAGATGTGCATAAGCGTAACCTCTAGAATGACCACCCAACTCATTTTGAAGTCTCTTACCGTATAATCTTATTTGTCTTTACCTCCTACTCTTTCAGGAACCCAAATCAGAAACCTGAGAACCAACAGTAAATGTTGTATTTTCCCATTTCTGATCACCAGTCACACTGATCTATCAGTTTCAACCCTTTCTAGCCTTTCCATTTCTCTTTTCCAGTCATTGACCGATGCAATTGGTTTTTCCCATAAAATAACATAAAACACTCTTACACTAACATACACATACAATCTACTCAGGGAATGGATTATTGTTGTGCAGTGTTACTGTGAAAAGACAAAACAAATCAGAACCATACTAGGGGAGAGGCTAATTATTCCACAATCTTGGGTCTCATTTTCATTTAAACATTTTAAACATTTAAAAACTTATCCCCATGCACTTATATACCACACACACACATGCACGCACACATACTTAGTTCCTCCTGTAAGGTAGTATCCTTATATTGGATTTCTGCCCACAGAAACAACTCCTTATGTTATAGAGTCTATCTCTGTCATCACTTGTTTTGTCACTGTTAAGACTGAGTTGGGATTAGGCAAGGATCTTAGACATTCCGATAACAAAGTCAAGCTGCTTTCTTTAAGCCCTTAGACTGACACCCAATGCCAGCACTTTCCCTCCCCTAATTCATTCTTTCATTCCTCCGCCCTAGCATCTGAGTAAAAATTGGCCCCTGCTATGCACATTCATCCACACTTCGAAGAAAGATCCAGCCTCAAACGCTGCAAGCTCACCTGAAATAGCACAGTGTCCCAGCAGTTGGGAAGGTAATGGTCTTGACATTTGTCCCTGATTGGGCTGAGCAGATGGTGCAGCCTTCCACCCCAAATGCTCAGCAAAGGAAAGGAACAACCTTAGGCTACACAGGGACATGAAGCAGTTGCCTTTCATGAGAAACGGTTATACTTGAATTAGGATTCGATTTGGGAATACAGTAGCGGGAAAATCACAGCTGGAGGAATGCTCACGTGGTGGCAAATGTTTAGAGAAAGAGCAGAGGCAAGGAATGAGTTGCAGCTGGCACTAAAGGAAATAATGGCATTATAATCCATGTCCAGGAGTTTCAGTTCAAGGTGACCTTTACCACTGTCCTTACCTCACACCTTATTTAAAATACTTACAAATACCTCCAGTGGTGGGGGTGGAGAGGGGATTATTTCTACACAACACTGAAAGATAAAGTTTAGTTGATTATGTAACTGAACCAAAGATAGTAGTAGCTATGAGTTAACACATACCACGGTCCTGACAAATATATTCAAGTTGGTAGGCAAAAAATTAGAAATATCCCACTCACCTACCTGCTCCATTCCTCCCAGCTTGGGAAAGAAAGCTGTAGCAACAGACAGTTATGTAGGAATCTCCTTTCCCTACTTCTGCACAATAATTTTTTTCTTCAGTTATTAAGAATCCCTCTGAGTTTTATGGTCTCTTTTTTACATATTAATTCAGAAAACTTAACTCTTTGTCTGGACAGGAACTCAAAATCAGGAATTATCAGATTTTCCATCTGATTTTCCACTGGTGAGAACTAAGAATAGCACAGTATAATTTCACAGATCTGGCAGTAGGATTGCACAATTCTATCAGGCATAACTCCTTAATAAATTATACCAGCAGTTATGTGCACAATGAGGTTAAAAGGGAAAAATACAGCAACCTTTCCACTGGTGAGCATCATGTCCAGAAGCATATGTTGCTAATCAATGATGAAAAGAAAATAGGAAGAAAAAAACTGGTAGAAGGGGGGAAGGCAAAAAACATTTCTGACACCTAAGATAGAGGGACCCATTAAGCTACCTGTGAAAAATATTTAGAATACAGAGCAAAGAAAATTTAAGAAAATATCTTCTTCTGGTTTTCAGGGAAATAAAGAGATATCTCTAAGCAATGAGTTTAATAAGCATATGCTAGCCTGCAAGAAAAAGACAGAGGCCCAATCTGAAAAGGGAAGAAGACTATGAAAATTCACAAAAGTCTATGAGAAAAGTATACAAGAAAATGAAATCTATTACTTGAAATTGCAATCCATATTAGAGGAAAGGGAGAGTAGAAAATAATCTACAGAAAACTTAATATAATAGGCAAGCAATGGAAATTATGCCATAATGAAAATAAAAGTTTGTCATTAATCATAGCAGATAAAATGATATGAATGAAACAAGGCAAAGGTTCAACAGTAAATAAAATGTTCACTGTTTTCCTAAATCATGATGTAATTGGGCTATACAACTATATACAGTTATCAAAACTCATTGAATTGTACAATTAAAATTGATCATTTTTATTGTATATGTATATTTTACCTCAAAAACTGAATAAAATACACTAAAGGGAAAAAAGTAGACAAATGGATCAGAAATAAATATTAAAGGTATAGTATCAAATCAAATAAAACCCAAAACAGCTCAAAGAAGACAACCTTATCTACGAACAAAATGGCTGATCATAATCTTAAAACAAAGACCCTCTAGACATGTCTTGACAGTTTTATCAAGATTAAAGAGAAGGCATCTAACAAGAAGCTACGCAGAAAGAATATATATACTTAGAATGAATAAAATTGCAACTTCATCACAACATTAAGCATCAAAAGACAATAAGGCAATTTCTAGTTAATTATGGAATAAAATATATCTCAAAAATTCTATATAGAACTAAATTATCTTTATATGTGACAACAATGGATGTTTTCAAATATGCAAAGTTTCAGACAATTTATCACTCATATAAACATTTGGGAAAAAACACATTAAACACATATTTTAGCCTAATAAAATATAAACCAAAATTAATAAACCAAAAATGGTTAAAACTCTGTATGATAGAAACATCTGATTAGTAACATTTTAAAAACAAATTATTAAGTGCAAATCAATATAATCACTTAATATAAGTTGAAATATAATTTCACCTACACAATCAAATAATATAAAATTGAATATAAATGCTAAGAAATGTCATAAAATAAAAGATGGATGCTAGAAAGAAAGACCAGTCCATAAATGGAAATTCATTTTAAAAGGACAATGCAAATTGGATTTGGAACAAGAAAATGAAAGCTAATTGTTGGTCTTGATTTTTATTTTAAAAGCATAGGTCAATTTTTTTTCTAAAATAAGCCAATAGTAAATTTAAACACTATTGTGAAAGATAAAAACAAGCACTTATATTCTGCATGGCAAATGACAGTAAACAAAGGACACAAAAAAGAAATATAAAAGGCAAAACTGAGAACATAAAACAAAGTGACAGAATTAAGGCTACCCATAATGGTGATAACACAAAAAGGAAATTGCTTTAAACTATTGCTTTATTAGGCAGCAAATACTCTCAGGAAGGATTACAAAACCAAATCAAAATTTTTAAACACCTAAAGAAAAAACATAGAAAGATTTCAAAGAGAGGATGGATAAAGTTTACCAGGCATGACCAAACAAAAATCAATTGAGCTTGGAAATGCTAATAACAAGGAAGAACTTAATACAAAAAATAGCAACCAAGATGGATAGGGTCATTTTATAATTCTAAAATTGTATCTCAATGGTGCAAACCAAAAGGTATTTAATCCTTCTATATTGAGTAATGTAATATCAAACACACAAAGTAAAAACTAAGAAATTGACTGTAGGAGATTGAATAAATTAAAATATATTAAAAATATATAGATATTTACAATATAGAATAAATATATTACTTATAGAGTTAATATGTATCAGTCAAAGATTTATATAAGATATCCCTTCATTGTCAATACTCATACAATATTTGGGAGAAAAATTATCTCCTACTGGTCAAAAAGACCCACTAATTCTAAAATGTGAAAATTACTCTGGTGACAAACTAGGAGTTATTAATAATGTTTATACTGAAGTATCCGAACATTAAATTTTAAAATAAACTTCAAAATAACTATAAATGGAACAATCATGTTTAAAAAATGAAGACTATTGTAACAGATTTGCCAAGTAATTTAATAAGTAATAATTTTTTATTTTAAATGAAAAATAGCTGAAACAAATACTAAGCAGAATACTCGAAAAGAATTTTCTTTGACAAATAAAGATGCCCTAGATAATTCAGATAAAAGCAAAAAAACAATAAAAGGGAAAATAGTGTGGATATTATAAAAATCTGAAAAATTGATTCTAAAAAAGTAAATAACAACAGCAAAAACAAACAAATCAAAAAACAAGAAAAATAGATAGAGCCAGTGTGACTCTTATTTTTCTTCTTCAGGCTATTTGTCTCTCCATACCCAGAGGAGTTTCTGGCAACCTTAGGCAAATGCGGAGTTTATGTGAGGTTTTTATAAGGCTTTGTTGGGCTCTTGGTAACAAATAATTGGTCCAGGGTTTTCAATCCTTGCGCCAGATAAGTGCTAGAAAATTATCATTGTGGTGGCAAATCATGAAATGAAGATGGACTACAAAAATCTGTGATTTCGCAAAGGATCAAAATTCATCATTGGACTTGCATGACTTTCCCAGGTCACTATGACTCTCAAAACAAAAGAAAGAACTGAATGAGCAAGTTGAGTCTCACTGCCCTTAAGGAACAGAGAGTGCAAGGAGTCTGGAAAACAGACATCAGAGGAACTGCAGCAGGAGTCCAGTCCTTATGTATCTCCTACCACGGACTTGACCAGCTATCAAGAAAACTCACACCCATTGAAAGAATTCAGCATGCAGAGGGAGGAAGTAGAGATAAATCAAAACATATGCTCGTTGCAATATAACTCCTGGAATAGACAGGTGAAATCTTCCATACAAACCAGGAAGCACCCTCTCACCCCCAAGAAAGACTTTCTGAAGCTGAAAATAAAACCAAACTGAACCAAAGACTGAAACCAAAAACATGATTTCTAGTTTATCAGTTAGCAATGTACTCAGCTGAAACTAACAGAAAATTTGGTTTATACTGGCCTAACAAAAAAGGTTCACTTTTCCTTATACAATGAGCAGTAATTAAGTAGACAAAGTTCCAGAGCAGAGAGAGGAGAGGAATGGCCAGTTGGCCACTCAGTGGAGCACTCATAACACACAATATTTATTGATTAAGTTCGCTGTCATATAGGCATGGTTCCTGAGGCCCCCAAACAATTACAGTGGTAACATCAAAGGTCACTGATCACAGATCACCATAACAGATATAAAAATAATGAAGAGTTTGAAATATTGCAAGAATTACCAAAACGTGACCCAGAGACACAAAGTGAGCACATGGAGTCAGAAAAATGGCACCAGTAGACTTGCTCCATGCAGATTTGCCACACACCTTCAGTTTGTAAAAATGCAATAAAAAAAGTGCGATGAAACAAACCACAGTAAAGCGAAGCACGCCTGTAGAAGAAGCTGGTTCTCTTGCCTGGGATGTTTGAGCTTGATTATGGGGAGGACTTTGCTGTTACCCCATAGAGGCAGGGAGGACTCCGCATAGAACTTGGTGATCCAGTTGTGCATCTCTTGTTACTCCTTGGTTGTTTGTGACTTTAAACAGACAGGGACAGTAGCATATTGACAAGGGCATTGTGAGAGCATCAAAGCCTTAAATGGCTTTCATCTTCTTCAGAATTAAGTTTAGACCTCATAATCTTACTTTTAAGCACAGCATGTTCTGCCTCTGGACTTCTCCAGCCTTATATGAGACACTAATTATCATTCAAGCTCTTCTGACTCTACTCAACTTTAATTCTTGAAAATTGTCAACATAGGAGTCTCTCATACAGCTGACAGCTTCAGTATGGGGGTTTGGGGACAGGTGGTGACTGGACAATGATGCAAGTATGACATGAGGCAAACTCCATCATAGGAGCAACATGTATCTTTCTAAAGACCACATTTTACACTTTCACATGGTACATCAAGTTATTCCAAGAGTCTTCCATAATTTTTTCAAAATATATTTTTTACTTTTTTCTAAAAGATACTTAGATTACATAAAATGTTACATAAAAAATAAAAATATAAGGGATTCCCATATGCTCCACTCCCCACAGCTCCCATTTCCCCCCACATTAGCAACTTCTTTCATTGGTGTGGTACGTTCGTTGCAATTGATGAGCACATTTTGGAGAATTGCCACTAAGGATGATGGATTATAGTTTACATTGTGGTTTACACTCTCTCCCATTCAATTCTGTAGGTTATGGCAGGATATATAATGGCCTGTATATGTCATTGCAGGGTCATTCAGGACAATTCCAAGTCCCAAAGGTGCCCCCATACTACGCCTCTCCCTCACTCTCCCTGCCCTCAGCATCCTCAGTGGCCACTTTCTCCACATCAATGATATAATTTCTTCCATTGCTAGAATCACAATAAATCTATAGTAGAATATGAGTAAATCCACTCTAGTCCATATTTTATTCCCCAATCCTGAGGATTCTGGGATGGTGATGCCCATTCCATCTCTAATTGAGAGGGGGCTTCAATCACATATGACTGATGGATAGGATTTTCTTGCTTGCAGTTGTAGACTCTCTTGGTTCTGTGGTATGGTGGTTGTCCAGCCTTACCTCCTTGCTAGTTGTCCTGGGTCAGTCCAATGAACTGGAGAGTAGGTGTTGCAGCTCCGCTGAGCTCAGGGCCCAGTTGGCACATGGACAACCCAGAGATTCAAATCTCTTGGGTGTACATCTACCAACTCCAGCACCAACGATAGATTCAAACAAAAGTGACAGAAGAGGCATGTGGAGAGAAGCCACAACTGAGTCCAACATGGTCAAACTCAGGAGCACAAACTCCAAAGTAGGGCCCACTGTCAAGGCATCAAACTCCGGAGCTATCTGCCATGACCATAGGACCATAGGGCCTGGATGTCTCCAGAGCCCTTAGGAGCCCCACAATTTGGGGTAGTATATACTTTGGCAGTCTATGTGATCCGTCTGAGACATGCATTAACATTACCTCTGGGATGACCTCCCAACTCACTTTGAAGTCTCTTAGCCATGTAAACTCATTTGTCTTTACCTTTTCCCCCTTTTATTCAAGGTCTTTTTCCAGTTGTATTGCTAGTTGGTGCTTGGTAGTAATCCCTCAGTGCCAGGGATTCCCATCCCCAGGAGTCATGTCCCATGCTGGGGGAAAGTTACGGCATTTAAATGCTGAGTTTGGCTTAGAGAGAGGCCACATGAGCAACATGGAGGCTGTCAGGAGGTAACTCTTAGGCACCATACAATGTTAGGCTAAGTTGCAATTTCAAGAGCAAAGGCTCATAAGCATAGTCATCAATATCAAGGGCCCATCAATGGACCATCTTTCTTCACTAGTCATTACCCCTCTACTTGGGGGATTGTTGCTCTTCTATTAGAGAACATGGCAGAGCTCCCCAGGATGGGAATTCAATACTCTTTTGGTTTTTGTGTGAATCTCTACCCACTGTGACAATGCCCCATGAACATTTGAACATATTTACATACCTTATATATATGCCCAGGTGAACGTCCACCCATGTATCCCCCATCACTTATTCCCCACACCAATGATCCTCCCCTGCCACAACTGTAACCGTTCCGTGGTCCAAAATGAAGCCAAGAATATCACCAAATACAATTAAAAGGAAAATGAAATAATAACGATAGGTTTAAACATAAGAAATGAAACACAATAATTTAGAAAAACTAAAACTAAATTAAAATTTAAAAATCGGGGTATTAAAAATAATGAAAAATATTTAAAACAAATTTTTTGACATTTTGCCTTTCATCACTGTAATATCTGTTGTCCTGTATGTACAGTGATATTTTCTTCCATTTTTCCCCAGTGTCTTACTTTTTTTTTGTTTTGTCTTCAAAGAAGTTTTAGGTCACAGTAAAGTCACATACAGAATATAGGGGACTCCCATATACCTAACATCTTCCCACTTTTCCCTCTTCCTGTATCAATAACCTTTTTATGTGTGGATGGTACATTTGTTAAAACTGATGTACAAAAATTGAAACATAGCTACTAACCATGGTCAATGGTTTACATTATAGTTCTGTCTAATATGAATTAAGCAAATGGAGCAGACTCTGAGAACTACAGTATTGAAGATAGATTTACAGCATATAGAAAGGAAGAAGAAAGTTGTGAGCTAACACCCATAAGGTCGAAATCTATAATAAGGTGGAAG
>PVKH010037719.1:0-11403 GCA_004027955.1 Chaetophractus vellerosus | reverse complement strand
TTTACCTTGCCCACGGCGGCTCTGCCCCGCCCACGGCGGCTTGCCTTTCTCAAGGCCGTCTGCCCGCTCGGAGAGGTCCCCGGGAACCGAACCCGGGCCCGGGGCCTCCCATGTGGTACACCGGCGAGCTCTTTATCCACTGAGCTATCTAGCCGGGCCCTATGGATAATTTAATTTTCTTCAGAATTGTCCATGTTATTAGAAGATTTGATTTAAAAGTGTTAAGGTCAATGCTGAGTTTTCCTTTTTATATTTGCCTCAGTATAAAATTCTCACAAAATTCTCACATACTCCTACTAAAGTGTATTGAAATATAGCAAGTAATTAAAATTTGCTTGCTACAATATTTTTAGTAGTTAAGTAAAGCTCTTCATGTGTGACTCTTCTTATGAAAACAAATTAAATTTGGTATGTGACCCCTCCACTTTAATAACATCTGATCCACAGCTGACCAAATAGAAAGTGTAACTTCTTTTATTTAGAGTCAAAATAAGTTGAATTCTTCCCTATATTATACAAAAAAACTTTGCTTCACCAAGTATTGAAGATGATGGGTCTTGCTTCACACCCTACTGATTGATAAAAGCAGACAAGCAATGCTCAGATTCCTGTGTGAGAATGAAGTATTGTCAGGCCCTGCCCATCGATCCCCCAGCTTAATTGACAGAGCCAAAGTAGAGGGAAACACCCCCGCATTCTAAAACCAATTGAAATGACAATTTCTGGTTAGATGTTTGTTTTTGTTTTGTGACTTTGGGGCAGGTTACTTGCTGTTGAGTGTTTAGCATAAACACAATGCTTGTTTAAAGAATAATACCATTGAAAACAATATATTAGAGCAGTGGGCACTCAGAGGTTGAATTTGGAAAGAAAGTCCTTTAGTACAAAGTCAGAGACATAGAAGACACAATTCCTGCCCTGAATTAACTTGGGAGAGGTATACAGCTAGAGAAACACTATGTGAGAGAGGAGATGAAATCACTGAGAAAAGGCAGGCTTGAGAGGGACATGGCTGAGCAAGGTCCAGCGACACCTCTCTGCCTATATAATTATGACATTACATTTCAGTAAATCCATAACACATTACTTAAAATTAAAAGGAAGTTTTTTTGATAAGTTGTAAAATAGAAATGAATCATGTAGCATGGGGGAAGTGCCTCTAGGGGGTTTTAAACAAATCCACTATTAGTCATGAGCAATAGGCTGAGTTATAAAACCACATCTGGAGAATTGCATTTCAAAAGACCCATCCTTTTCCCTTTTATTTCACCAGGCGCTGAGCCAGGTGTTTCATATAAATTGTCTGATTTGTTTTCTCTGACAACATAATAAGGTAAGTATTATGAATCCCAATTTCTAGATGAGGAACAAAGGCTCAAGCAGTTCAAAGTGTTGCCCAGTGTCACTCAGCTCACACTGGAATTGGTCACTGATCTGCTCAGTTCCAACACCCTTGCTCTCACCCTGTACCATCCAGAGGAAAGCAGGGCATGATGTTTAAAGGTGTACGGAACACAAAAGGAGTGTGGCAAAGAAGTCATGGAGGGTGGCTATTGTGCAGCCAGGGAGTAGAGCATGAAGTACATTTATGTAGTAGGATCTATTTATAGTAATGTTATACAACAAAGAGGTGAAAACGTGATGGCTGTGTGGGGGCTTAAACTGTGTGGAAAGAACAAAATAGAAGAGTTTAGTAGGTTGGAAAGAAGTCCAGATACTACCAGGTTTATAGGCAGGTCTAGGAAATTTATAGACATTGTTTAAGGACTTGATTGCTGGGCTAATACCCTCTGATGGATGTAGTTTCAAGTGCATGCAGGTTTAAAATAATTTAGCCTTGATTGCCTGTGGATGGAAGTGAGTTTTGGGGAAGCAAAATGTATTTTCTTTCCCCTTGGGAGCTTGTGCACAGCATCAAATAGACTAAAGTAAAGGAATTGCATTGGCTTGTGCATGTTGATAAAATTACTATTTAATGCAACCAGAGGACTTCAGTTTTTCAGAAGAGGAGGGAATTAGAGAGAGAAAATCGGTAAGCTGTGACACCTGCACAGAATCCTTCTTTGAAGTTCAGAAGGGAATGAACTATGTAAAACCTTTTTCTCCCCCTGAGAGATGTGAGATATTAATGCTCTATGTTAAATCAACAGAAACAGGAATGTGATGAATTAACTAAATAAGGTGGTAATTTCCATACTGTTGTGGGTTGAATTGCGTTCCTCTGAAAGACATGCTGAAGTTCTGACCCCCCTTAACTGTGATGGTGACTTTACTTGTGAATAGGGTTTTTACAGATGTAGTTAGTTAAGATGAGGTTATTCTGGGTTAGGGTGGACCTTTCCATAAGAGTGTCCTTATAGAAGAAGGGAATTTGGGTATGAGATTCAGAGGACACAGACACCCAGGGAGAAAACTGCCATGTGAAGATGGAGGCAGAGATTGGCATTATGCTGCCACAAGCCAAGGAGCACCTGGGGATACAAGAAGCTGTAAGAAGCAAAGAAGCCCAGAGGTTTTAGAGCAGGGGTTCTTAATCTTTTTTGTTCCATGGACCCCTTTGCCAGTTAGGTGAAAACCACCAACCCCTTACCAAGTCCACACTACACTGTGCATTATTTAATAAATATATCACACCCGCACCAACACATCCCCACAAGAATCATGTTTTTTAAAGAATTTCAGTTCAAGCTCATGGACTCCATCTTAAGAACCCCTGCTCTAGAGGGAGCACGGCCCTGCCAACACCTGGATTTCAGACATCTAGCCTCCAGTACTGTGAGAGAAAAAATTCCTGTTGTTTTAAGCCACCCAGTTTGTGGTAATTTGTTATGATAGCCCTAGGAAACTAACATAAGACATTCAGGAAGGAAAACGACATTAACTGGGATGTTCATAGAAAGGTGATTCAGACAACTGGGTAAAGAAATCTAAGACAATGAAGACCAAAGATGACTCATGTTTGGAGGCTTAAGATTAGCTAGAGACAGAAATGTGGCGGACTGTGAGTTGTTATCAAGTGTAAATGGGGAAGTCAAATTACCCTGCTACCCTTGAGAAGGGAACTCAGAGCTCCTTGGACTGTACCTGAGAAGGGCTGAGGCTGAGTATGCAGATTTCAGAGGCAGCCTAATGTTAACAGGCCAGCAGAATGCCTGTGCAGTGGAATCTGGAAGGTAATTTGTGACTCACAGTTTGTCCCTGAGGGGCCAGACCAACAGAGGAATATCCCTCAGAAACCACTCAAGCTAGGTTAAGAAAAAGGATTAATTACAAGTTATTCAACTGATAATAGAATCAGTGGGAAAATAAGGGAAACAGACTCTAAACTTTCAGGAACAACTTTGCGTTCATGGCACAGAACTGGGTTATCAAAAGAGCTACTGCCATACTCATGATCAGGAAACAGCTATGAACTGGAAGACAGTGTCTGTTAGAAAATATCACAGGAAAACCATGATGGTGCTTGCCAGCAGAAACGAGAAGCAATGGAGGTGCGGCACAAGTATTGTTGGACCCTCAGTTGGGTATGGTACCCTAGCTGTAATGGAGTCCCAGAAATGTGCTCTGACTTTCAGAAAAGTACACCAGAAGGAAGCTGGGGTTTCACCACACCCCACCACAAGAAGCTTCATGTGTTTGGAGGGGCAATCTTTGCTGTGGCCCAGATATCTCCTGGATATGATATCATAGTTTTTGCTTTATTTTTTCTAGAAAGATTTTCCAGGTATACCCATTCAAACAACAAAAAGAATGAAGTTTTTTTGTTTCACAATTTAGGTAGTCAAACGATCAGTTACATCTTTTTTTTTTTTAATTCTTTGGAAGGGAAGACTGTAATATTGATTTGATGGGAGGGATTTTGAAAGTAGAGGGTGTAATGTACATTTTTCCTTGATTAGCCTTTTGTCCCAAATGCTACCCTCCTGCTGGCCAATGTTCTAGGAGTTGATTGCCCAGAGAGTACATTCTGGGCCAGGTCATGGAAACCACAGTCACTTAGGCACTGTGATGTCTCAGTGAAGGGACAGGTGCTTTTGAAGCAAATAGTTTCTCATTTTATAAAATTTCCATATCCTTTTTTTCCTGTAAAGTTCTTATAATTAGAATTTCAGTATTTACTTACACTATGCTCAGATGTATCTTTGTAACCCTACCTGTGGAGGGGGTGGATTTATTCAACTTCCTGACAGTGGGGGAAATTACCTCCCAGAGGACCAATTGGTGAGTAGGGAAGATAGCCCATCCCCTGCAGTTTTCGAGCCTACCTTCCCCTGAGTAGGACAGAAAATGCCAGGGAGGGAGAAATCAGAATGTGGCTGGCTGTTTTACATTCTTTGCACATTCACAAGAGGAAGAAATTTTTTCCCTCTTGTCATACCCTTCTACCATAGAGTTGTAAATTTTATAGCTAAATTGTCATAATCTTCTCTATTCCAATAGTCTTTAAAATCTTTTGTTTGAATAACCTCAACATAATTTTGAAAATCTATAAGCCCCATCACACATTTTAAAGTTATTGCCTAAAATTTATCCTTAATAGTTACAAAGGATGTAATTTCTGGCACACTGTAAATATTGATATATTTAAAGAAAATCATTAAAACATTTTTAAAAATGTGTGCAATAGAATCTAATTTTGATCTTGCTGTCATCCAATTATAAAATATGACCAAGCTTTTCTTAACAATAACTTCACATTGATTACTTTTCTCCTAAAACTTATATTGCCATTCTATTTCTCCCATAAGGTTTTTGCCTTACTCTTTAGGGTAGAAATGCCTAATGTTGAAGGTAAAAAAAATTGTTATTAAAACAATAATATTTAAGCATATATTTTTATACATAAAATATTTCATTGATAGTAAACATATATATAAATTGAAATTTATTTTATTTCCTATGGCTATAAATCTCTTAGTGTTAAAATATTTCTTCTTTTTTGAGTTATTATAATAATTACTTGTATAGAATTGATCAAAATAACATGTGTCGCAAACTAATTATAAATCACAAGAGGAAAGTAGTTTTGAAAATCTATCTCTTAAGTATGGGATTTTTCCCCCCAGTGTTCATGTATCTTAGGATAAATACAAAATCCAAACATCGATTTTATTCCAACTTTTCATTTTTATAGATTTGAGATGTGAAAAAACTTGTTCATATACATAGGTAGATATGTATAATAAAAAGAGTTTTATAATAGCAATGTCACTTGCACATTTGAACTCCTTAGGAGATATATGCAAAAATCTCATAATGAAAGAATGGTGCCTGTGCCTTGCCATATTGATTATTAACTATTTTGACTGTCACTGTTGAGCCATATTTTCACTTTGGTAGAAGTAGAGAATTGGAGATCATCTGACTTAAAAATGTGTTTGGTACTCAATTATTAAAGGCATTCAAATTCTCAATTTCTGGAAATTTTACTGGAATGAAGACATGTCAGATGACCATTATTTAAATACTTTCTCTCTCTCTTTTTTTTTTTTTTGTTACATATCCCTCCCCTTTATGCTTGCTTCTTGCTGTGTGTTCTGTTTTTGTGTGTGTGTTCTTCTGTGTCTGCTTTGTGTCCCCCTGCTGCGGCGACGCGCCGAGTCAGCTCACTGCGCAGGCAGCTTGCCCCGCTTGTGGGCAGCGCTGTTTCCATTCCCGGGTGGCTTTTTGCTCCGTTCGCAGGCAGCTTTGCTCCGTTCACAGGCGGCTCGCTTGCCCGTGGTGGCTTTGCCCTGCCCGTGGCGGCTTTTTGCCCTGCCCGTGGCAGCTCTGCCCCACCCACGGCGGCTTTTGCCTTCTCAGGCACTCTGCCCGCTCAGAGAGGTTCCCGGGAACTGAACCTGGGGCCTCCCATATGGCGCCCTATCCACTGGGCTACAGCCGGCCCCTTAAATACTTTCTCTTATGGCTACTTATGAAACCACAAATATTGGGGGGAAAAAAGCAGGGGAAATTAGAATAATAGTAAATAATTAAAAAATGTTTGTTGGAGATTTTATCACAGATTCCTAGTTTCAAAAAATTTTAAAAGACACTGAATTGACTGAGTTTTATTGAATTATTTTTTGATATCTCTTGAGATATCCATATCATTTTCCTGTTAATGTAATGAACTAAAATAAACTACAAAATATTAAACTAACCCCTAGGAATAAACCCAAGTTGAACATATTATATTGTCTTATTTTATACATTGCTGAAATGGGGTTCACCAGTATTTTTCCTTTCTTGCAATGTCCCTATTTTAAAGCATAATTAATTAATTTACTTTTACTTGTAAAATACATGTAACATAAACATCATTTTAATTGACAATATTTTATAATTTTCACCACTATCTATTTTCATCATCCCAAACCCAAACTCATACTCATTAAGCAATAACTCTCCAATCCTCCTTCCCCTCACCCCTGATCACCACTATTCTGCTTTCTGTCTCTATGAATTTGCATATTCTAAACATTTCATATGAAAGAAATCATATAATATTTGTCCTTTTGTGTCTGGTTAATTTTACTCAATATGATGTCCTCAAGGTTCATCAATGTTGTAGTAGTATGTTCTGAGGAACTGTCAAACTGTTTTACACAGTGGTTGCACCCTTTTACATTTCCACCAACATTATATATGGGTTTCTATTTCTCCTCATCCTCACCAACAATTGATCTTTTCAGTTTTTTTTTAAATAGCCATCCTAGTGGATGTGGAGTGGTATCTTATTGTAATTTTAATTTGTATTTGTTTAGTGGTTAAAGATGTTGAGCATGTTTTCATATACTTATCGGTCATTTGAATATCTTCTTTGGAGAAATATCTATTCAAATCCTTTGCCAACTTAAAAAAATTATCTCCTTTTTCTTTTGTGTTGATTTGTAACAGTTCTTTATGTATTTTGAATAGTTAACCCTTATCAGCTATATGGCTTTAAATTAATAACAACCTAGTTTGAATAGTACCAACCTAGCTTCAGTAGTATACAAACTAATCCTGTATATTTCTGTCCCTTCTCCTTTATATTGTTATTTGCTCTGATTACATCTTTACACACTGTATGCCCAAGTATATAGTTTAAAAATATTATTTTTTACATTTGCCTGTTAAACTATATAGAGGGGATAATGAGTTGCAAACCAAAAGAACAATAATACAGGATTTTATAATTACCTATGTAGTTATCTTTACCAATGCTCTTTATTTCTCTTATGCTACTGTGTCTTGTCCTTTTAATTCAGCCTGAAGGTCTCCATTTAGCATTTCTTTAGGGTAGGTCTTCTGGTAACGAACACTTTCAGCTTTTGTTTATCTGTAAATGTCTTAATTTCTTACTCATTTTTGAGACAAAATTTTGCCTGGGTATAGAGTTCTTGGTTGAAAGTTTTTTTTCATTAAGAATTTTTCATTAAGAATTTTAAATATGCCTGCTACTATCTTCTGGTATACATGGTTTCTGATGAGAAATCCACTTAATTTGTATAGGGATCACTTGTATGGGACAAGTTGCTTTTTTCTAGCAGCTTTCAAAATCCTCTCTTTGTCTTTGGATTTTGACAATTTCACTATAATGTGTCCTGTTGTAATGCCTTAGAGTTTATCCTGCTTGGAGTTCATCATGTTTCTTGGATATGTATATTCATGTCTTTCATCATATTTGGAAGGCTTTGTCCATGATTTCTTCAAATAGTTTTTCTGCCCCTTTCTTTCTCTATTGTCCTTCTGGGACTCTAATGACATATGTGTTGGTAAGCTTGATGGTGTCCCATGTACTTCAGGCTCTATTCATTTCTTTTTCTTTCATTATTCTTTCTTTCATTATTCTTCACACTATATAATTTCACTTGTCTCATCTTCAAGTTTGCTGATCCTTTCTTCTGCCTGTTAAGAGCTGCTGTTCAATCCATCTAAGAGTTTTTCATTTCAATCACCGTATTTTGCAGCTGCAGAATTTCTGTTTGGTTCCTTTTTAAATTATAATTTCCATCTTTTTATTTTGTTCAGACAATGTTTTCCTGATTTCCTTTAGTTCTTTGTATAAGGATTCCTTTAGCTCATTGAACATGCTTAAGTCTTTGACTAACAATGTGTGAGCTTCCTTAGGGATGATTTTTGGCAAATTATTTTTTCCCTTTGAAGCGGCTAAACTTTGCTGTTTCTTCATGTGTTTTATATATGTATATACTTGAGAACTGGACATTCTGTGTATTATGTTGTTATAACTCTGGAAATCTAGTTCTTCAACTCCTCTGGGATTGCTAGTGTTTATTTTTGTTGTCATGTTGTCATTATTGAAGCCTGGAGCCATCTATCTGTGACTTTTCCAAACTACTTTTGCTCCCAAACAGGAAATGGAAAGATAAAAAGAGGGAAAAATAGTTATTGCCTCTTTAAGACTCCTCTGCAACTTTTGCCTCAGGGGAGTTGGGGCAGTGGTCACCCTCAGAGCCAGTCCCTCAGCAATCTGAAGTAGCTGATCAAAAGAAGTTATCAGTAATCAGACCACAACACCCCAGATTTTGGTGTACTGGGTCCTTATTGGCCACCATGGCACCAGCAAGCTGCACCAGGAGCCTGGGCTGTAGTCCCCACACTGCCTTCCATGTGGTTGGGGGGTGAGCAAAGGTAGCTGCTGTACAGAGGGTGAAACTCTACTGATATTTACCTCAGTTTACCAGTGTCTTTGTCCAGCTCTTCCTTGAATCCTGCGCAGTGTTTCACTAAATTCCTGAGTTGCAAAATAGTTGATTCAGACAATTACTGTCAGTTCATTTGTTTTGGTAGAGGTACTGATCCTTGGAGCACCCCCCTACTCTGCCATCTTCCCACAATCCACTGCTAGAATAATGTTAATTTTAACATGACTTTAAAAGTATATTTTTCCTAAAGTTTTTCTATGTGCTTTAAAAAAAACATATGTATATATGTATAATCAAAACCTAGGAGATACAAATTTAGCTCATTCATTTTATGGCAAATGCCTGTCTTTTAACCTATTGGCATAGCCTGTCCTTATTGTGAAAATAATCAGCATAATCAGTCTGACTTTGGGACAGAAAAATTGTAATTACATGCCCAAGGGAAAATCACCTCTCCTCTGAATTCTAATTCTGAGATAGATATATTTGTTATGTCTTCCTTAAGAATTGTCCCTTTCTTATTGTGAAATGTCCCTCTTTGTGTCTGGTAATGTATTTGGTCTTTAAATCTCTTACCCTATATTAAAATATCCACTTCAATTTTATTATGCTTACTGTTTGCAAGATATATCTTTCTCCATACATTTATTTGCAGCTTATCTGGGCCTTTGTACTTAAATATGCCTCTTTTCAAAAGCATATAGTAAGGTTATACTTTTATAACTTCTCTGACCATCTCTGCCCTTAAAGGCATTGATAGATATGAAATGTGTAGACCATTAATTAAAAAACAGCTTTATTGATATATAACTAACATATCATCAAGTTCACCCTTTTAAAGTGTAAAGATCACTATAACGGTTTGAGTTTTATGTAATTATGAATTCCAAAAATATAAATTGGATTATGCTTGTAAACTCATCTGTTCATCTGGGCATGATTGGTTTATGATTAGGGCGTTGACTGGGCTGCAGTGACTAGGGCGTTAAGCCCCACCCCTCGGTGGGTGTGCTCTCAAGTATAAAGGCCAGGCAGCAGATCTGAGTTGCAGAGATTTAGAGAAGCAGATTTCAGAAGCAGTTCTGATGTTGGAGTGAGCCGATTGCCGGATAGTCTACAGCTAGCCTTGTGGAGAGACGCAACGCAGAGAGTCTCATGGTCTGCAGCTGAACTTGTGGTGGAAGCAGAAGCTAAGCCCGGAGAGAAACGCATCCCTGGGAACAGAGGAACCCAAAGGCCTGAGCCCTTGCAGACGTCGGCAGCCATCTTGCTCCAACACGTGGACTTTGGTGAGGGAAGAACTTTATGCTTTGTGGCCTGGTAACTGTAAGCTTCTATCCCAAATAAATACCCTTTATAAAGACTGAACCATTTTTGGTGTATTTCAAAAGGCACTTCTGTGACTGACCAAAACAATCACAAAGTTTGTAATCACCACTACTTAATTTCAGAACATTTCATTATCCTGAAAGGAAATCCCATATCCATTAGCAGTCACTCTGCATCCCACTTTCAAGCCCCTCCCAACCACTGTTTACTTTCTCTTTCTATTAATTCTTCTTCCTTTTCTGTCCTAAGATAGAAGAAAGTCCAATTATATATTTTTTTTTTGTTGTTATTTGTGCTTTGGTGTCACATCTAATAAACCATTGCCTAATCTGAGATCATGAAGACTTACTTTTGTTTTTTTTTTCTAAGAGTTTTATAGGTTTAACTCTTATATTTATGCTTATGATGCATTTTTCAGTTAATGTTTATATATGGTGTGAAGTAGGGGTCCAAACTCATTCTTTTGCATGTAAATATTCAGTTGTCTCAATACCATTCTTTCCCTATTGAATTGTCTTAGAACCATTGTTGAAAATCAATTGATTATAAATGTAAGGATTTGCTTCTGGATTCTCAAAACTATTCCATTGATCAGATGTCTATCCTTATGCCAGTATCACATTGTCTTGATTACTGTATCTGTGTAGGAAATTTTGAAATTGGGAACTGTGAGTTGTCTTGGTTTTTCTTTTTCAGGATTATGTTGGCTATTTTGTATCTCTTGCATTTCCATATGACTTTTAGGATCAGCTTGTTAATTTCTGCAAAAAGTCAGTTGGAAGTTTGAAAGGGATTGCATTGCATCTGTAGATCAGTTTGGGGAATGTTGCCATCATATTACATTTTTTGGTCCATAAACATGGGATATTCTCTTATTTATTCAGGTCATCTCTAATTTCTTTCAATTGTCTTTTTCCTGATGTTAGGGAGAAAGCTTTCCATCTTTCACCATTAAGGATGATGTTAAATATAGCTTTTTAAAAAAAATTTCTTTATCAGGCCTTTCTATTCCTAGTTTTTTTTTTTTTTTTTTTTTTTTAGTGCTTTTGTTATGAAAGGGATTTGTATTTGGCAAATTTTTTTTCCTACATCTGCTAAGATCATGTGTTTTTTGGTTATTTATTCTAATCTGGTATATTACATTGATTAATTTTCACATGTGGAAGCAACCATTGCTCATGGCATATAATCAATTTTATATGTGGTTGGATTCTGCTTGCTAAAATATTTTGAGGATTTTTTTGGTCTATATTCATAAAGGCTATATTGGTCTGCAGCTTTCTTGTCTTGTGATGTCTTTGATTTTGGTATCAGTGTAATACTGGTCTCAGTTGGTAAGTTTTCCTCCTTTTCTATTTTTTGAAAGTACACCATTAAATTTAATATAATTATTGAAATAGGTGGATAAAAATCTACCATTTTATTATTTGTTTTATGTTCCCAT
>PVKH010037718.1:0-11420 GCA_004027955.1 Chaetophractus vellerosus | reverse complement strand
ACCTGCCCTGCCCGTGGCGGCTTTTGCCTGTCCGTGGCAGCTTTTTGCCCTGCCCACGGCGGCTCCGGCCCGCCCATGGCGGCTTGCCATTCTCAAGGCGGTCTGCCTGCTAGGAGAGGTCCCCGGGAACCGAACCCAGGGCCTCCCATGTGGTTTCCCAGCGAGCTCTTTATCCACTGAGCTATCTAGCCGGGCCCTAGCTTTCTACTTTAAAAGTAGAATTTATTTAAAGTATAGTCGTCTCCTCTTGCATATAAGTTGCTTTTTAAATTAATGATTATCCAAACACCATACTAATAAAACAATTTTCATAAAAACAATTATTTTAAATAAAACATGAACAGTGAAATTAATACTTTTAAATGAAACAATTACAATGGAATAGAAGGCCTGGATTTTGGACTTGAAACTCTAAACCAAAAGTTCTGGAGAAGAAAGGGCTTTTAAATTGAGTTCAAGTACAATTTCCTTGTTTGATGGTTGAGGAAACTGAGGCTCAGAGAGGTGAACTGAATAGCTCTGAGTTTCACATTAATTTGCTCTAGAACTCAGGGCTCCAGATTCCCTGCATAGTAGTTTTTCTTATCAGAACCAAGCTCCTGACAGTGACTGTCTTTGAGACTTGATACAGAGGAAAGGGACATGTAAACACTATTTACCTACCCATCTTCTTAGACGAAATAAAAACACAGCCTAATCTTGTTTTTACAATTTTGTGAAGCACCTTTTGAATTCCTGCTTCATGGCTCCTTGGCTAAAGCTGTTTGGTGACCATCTTAAAAGGAAGCACAAAATCCCCACTGCTCTCCTTCCTGCTCAGACTACAGAAGTTCATTGGCGGGAACTCTGTGGAGAGCTCACTAAAAATTTAACAACTTCTAGGACTAAACTAGCGAAAAGGGTTTAGTTTCTCTTTAAATGTGTTAGAGATTAAAATCCATGGAAAATTTACTTCAAAAGGGGGTTCAGATTTTATAGGACCCACTAACCTTACAAAATAATGCAAAACACCTACCAAATCATCTAACTCTAGATTCTTAGAGACTAGAAGATGCAAAAGAGAGCAGTGATGAGGAAAATGATCTTGCAATGGTGTGGGGAGGTGCTAATAATTATTTCATTTGCTGTGGGCAGGCATCCAAGGGTATTTTGGGCAAGCCTTATTTTCCAAGACACATTCTAATCTTATGAGACCACCGTAGCAAATTCTTTTGAGATATATTTGAGATTGGACTCTGGCATTAAGTTTTTCTGAATTTGCGGCAGCATAATAACATTATCTGGGATTTGAGGCTTTCCTTTTATGTGCAAGTGATCAAATTTACCATTTCCACTAGATGGCATTAGAAACTTTTGAAGTCATGGACTAATTACTAGTCACCTTTGTTAGGCTGTAAATTACACCTGCATGTTTTAAGAGGTAATTGGCAATCGACTATCTGGTGCATTTTAACTCAGATGCCAGGTACAAGGTTAAGACACTGGTTTCAGATCTTTCTGTCGACATAAATAGCTCCTGGGATTATCAGAATGTCGTTCCACATCTCATATTCCAAGCAAGAATTTTGAAAGCAACATCTCTCCTCACCCTAACATGAATCAAAACCAAGTAATACTAACTTCTCTCATCCTACCAGGCAATCAGTACAGACCGAACACGTTAGGTGGAAATGGTCAACCAAAACTTTTGTTTTCCCAGCATGTGGAGGTTTTTTTCTCTTTTGAGGAGGCAAAGAAAAAATCTGAAATTTATCAGCTGCTTCTAGGGATTGCTACAGGGAAACAGTGTAGGTTTTAAAATGATAAATGAAAATTTACAGTGTCTAGAATGGATGCACGTCCCATTCCCCGTGTTTCTGAAAGGTCTTCGCATCTTTAGATGCCCTGTCTAGCTAAACCAACATATAGTAGGTTCTGTGTGTGTGTGCGCGTGTCTTTTTCTCTTTTCACAGGGGCGCGTCTCTGTGCCCGCCGCCGCCGCCACTGCCTGCTTCCTAGCCTGGCTTTCATCATTTCTCCCTGTTGATTGGTGTCACCTCGCATGCTTAGAGTGTCTGCCTGTCTGTGCAGAGTGTGAACACATTCCTCAGAATGCTGATCTGCTCGTTTCACACCAGTGTCAAAATGACTTATTAAATTCGGCACCTCCTGATACTCAGTGGCTGATGTGTTGCTGTCCAAACAGTAAATGACAATAAGCATATGCAGCTGGTGGGCCTAGCAAACTCATTTAGTTTGATAAAAATGTCACCGCAACATGCTTTAAATCGCTGTCCTTTTCATCATTGCTAATTGCTAGCTATAGACCTTTTTCCTATGCTTAATACAAGTGTTAGAATACTGCTCCTTCCAGCCTGATTAAGAATTAAAAAAAATGTAGAATTCCTTTTCAGTGGCAGCATTATTTCATCAAGAGATGGATTTTGCTCTTAATTAGCCAACATGCCACTAGGGAAGCTTCAGAGTCATGGGTGTGAAACAGCCTCAAGCAGGAGATCAATCTAAAGGAAAAAAATGGTGACTGGGGAATAATTGGCAGCTCCGGTGAACGTGGGCTGCTTATAGCAGTGACAATATGCTCCAGTGGAATATCACAAACCTCTCTCTCCTATTTCCAACTTGGCACCTTTCAAGCTCAACAAAAGCTCAACGATATATCCCTATGGTTATTTGTCTATTGTTTTGTATTTTTTCTTGCTGCTTCATTGAGGTTTTCTTGTATGATTAGCTGACAATCTGGACATTTCCCCTGAACGGATTAGGGGATTAAGAATGAAAATGAATTATAAAAATAATAATCCTTCCGTAACTTGGTGCTTAAAACGGATTTTGAACTGATCCATACACCAGAAAGAGTGAAAACTATATTAATTTGCTAAACCCAAATGTTGATTTAACACACATACACACACACACACATCCATAAATTGATAATTGATGACACATCCATAAATTTTTTTGATGGGTGCCTACCATACTGAATAGAATGGGCTCCATTCATTTGCTTAAATCGGTAAAAATTGCAACATAAACATTTTTTCCCAAGTGAATTGATATTTATTTGTGTTCAAATTCCTGCTTTCCTTTTTTCTTTTTAAAGTAAGCTTTGTGCATGTTGTTCACCTTCTGGAACGAGTTAGCTCACAGCCACAGAGCCCACCAGCCCCTTGGCTCACCTGTTAGCACCTCCCCCAGCAGGAGGCTCCATTTGGGATTTGGGTGGTACAAAATGGGATGAACAAAGGAGGGACATTTGCCACTCTTCCTGATATTCTTCCATTTTTGAGCGTGGTGGACTTTCAATCCCTGTGCTAAACATGGAGCCTTGGTCTTGGATGGTTTTCTCTTTTATGTTTGTGGTTGAATCAATGTTTTTAAAGTTGGTCATGGAAGAAAACATCACAATGTTTTTGGTGAAAATTCCAAGTGATCTCCCTCATCATCTACCTATGATATCTTCCTGCTTTGATAATGAACTGGCCAAACGGATATAAAAATTCAGTTGAAGGGGGCCGGCTGGATAGCCCAGTGGATAGGGCGCCGGCATACCACATGGGAGGCCCCGGGTTTGGTTCCCGGGGACCTCTCCTAGCGGGCAGACCGCCTTGAGAATGGCAAGCCGCCATGGGCGGGCCAGAGCCGCCGTGGGCAGGGCAAAAAGCTACCACGGACAGGGCAAAAAGCCGCCACGGGCAGGGCAGGTCGCCCGCGAATGGAGCGCAGCCAGCCACCCGCGAACTGAGAGCCGGCCGTGAATGGAAGCAGAAGCCGCCCACAAGCGGGGAAAGCCACGCCTGCGCAGTGACCAGTCTCAGCGCGTCGCCGCAGCAGGGGGGTGGGGAGGGGAGATATGTAATAAAATAAATAAATCTTTAAAAAAAAAATTCAGTTGAAGACATGGGTTACCGATTTCTAAATGAAATTTTACTTTGACTCACTCCACATCCAAAGTTAAGAAGTCCATTTCAGTCACCAGACAGTCTCAGCTGTAAAAGGTCATTTCATTTTCTCTTCTTTTTGTGGTGGGTGCTGGTGATACCTTTACCTCTAATGTGTAGAAGAAAATATCTTTGGGGTATTTCCAGGAGGCTCCTTTTGCTTAAATTGGGCAATGCAGAAGAGCAATCACAATGAATGAGAACAGTGGGATGTTGTGTCATGAATGAACTCTTCCAGGTCTACATGGGTTTATGTAGGCAGTTCCAAGTGAAGAAGGACAGAAGCTTTGTCCTGATCAATATGAGGTGGTGGTGGGTATTGTCAACTGTATTAGAGTCTCAAGCAACTAGTTTTGGATGCCGATGTGGGTGCATGTCCCACACCTGGCGAGTGCACGGGGGCAGCGAGGCAGGGTACCCTGTGGTCAGCCTGCTGGGGCAGAGGGAACTCAATCCTCCTGGCCGTCCATCCAGGTTTTCAACTCTCCACAGAGCTTCCTCACTTCTAGCCACAAATCCACTTTACATATCAATGCTTCACTGCATCCACTTTCAAATAGGCTTTGAACCAATTTTCAGAATTTCTAACTAAGTTAGGATAATCCTATTTAAATCGTCCCAAATGAGAATGCTGAGTTCTCCAAGCTTTGGCCTTTTCATGGCACCAGCTCTTATTTATTGACTGGCAGGGATTATTCTGGAATGATATTTATTCCACAAAACATGCTAAAATAAAAGTTTTCCTTTCTCATGCATAAATAATATATGAATACATTCTTTTTCTGACATATTAAAATAATAAAGTCCCCATTTGCTCACCCTGCCCCCAAACCATGCCTCCTCCCAGAGAAGACTACTCCCGTGCCTTGGCAAGCATGATCAACCTATACTTTTCTGCACTCTCACATGTGTCTATGGGCCCGTAGAAATCACCTGGGGTTGCTTGGGTGGGTTCCTTTTTCCAGATGTAAGTGGTATCATACTGTGTGTATAACTCCACTGCTTGCTCTTTTAACTATACAATATATCTGAGCACTAGCCATGCTGTTATATATAGAACTGGGTCATTGCTTTGAAGAAATGCATGGATGTCCATAATATAAAAGGAGCACAGTTTGTTTAGCGATTGTAGATAAGAAAATAGAGGCCCAGGATGGTGAAGAGACTCATCCAAGGTACCCAGCCCCTGAGCGCCAGAGAGTGGGGAGAAGCCAGGCTGGGCGCATTCTCCGCCAGGAGCTGTTCCTCCTGCAGCGTCGGCTTCCTCTTGCGAAGTCACTTCCTGTCCCTCCTCGCTGCACTGCTCTCCCCTGCAACGTAGCCTCTCTCTTGAAGCTGCATTGTGCTTTGGGTTCAGGTGTTTGACATGCGTGTCCTCATTCCTGGGGCCAGATCCCCATCGACCTAGAAAGTACTCCAGGATGAAGGCAGAGTTTGACAAACACAGGCAGGCAGTGACTTCCAGCATTTTAATCTTTTATTTTATTTTGCCATCAAATCCTTCTGTAAACCCTTGGGCTGCCCTAACCCCACAAATCTCTTAAAGATTCTCTCCCTCCAGCAGGTTCTACTTCCCATACTCAATGGGAAAGAGAGTAAGCAGGACGTGGGAAGCAGTGGCTGGGGGGAAATACTGCCTTCACAAACACAAACATTGCCACCGTGGTAGTGCCTCAACAGATGCTTACGGTAGTATCGTGGGCCAACAGGAATTTCTGTTTCTGAAATGACAGTAACTCAGAATGGGAGAATAAGCCCAGCCACTCAGTTGCTTTTTAAGTGAAACGGTCTTTATCCTCCCGTCTTTGATGGTGTTTGGGACTCAGTGGCTACACTTCTAAAAAGGATCCGTTCTTGAAAACAGTCCTTTTAATTCAGCATCTTGAGAAGCCATCAGTGAGTAATAATGGATGACCTATTAAAAAAAAAAACTATGGTTAGAGAAAACTGTTTGTAAATTCTGCTTATGCATGGTATGAACTAATTTTTGCATCTCAGTACCAAGAATTGGAACTTTGCATAAATGTATTTGCACATAAAATTTTAAAGCCATTGTTGCCCTGGCTACGTGCTGCAGACACCCCCCAACCCCCCGCCCACCGACCACCTGGTTAGCTTTCTGAGAGTTTCTGCGGGAAAGGTTTACAATGGCTGGTTCCTGGTTTGATGTCATATCGATAAATTATGGTGCTTTAAACAGATGTGATCTCACAGTGTGGAATCCTTCAGGGTAAAGCTCGTGAAAAGGTTTCTTCCCCACTTGGTTTCATTGTAGTTTTGTTGTTTGGAGGTTTTATGTTGTTCATTTAGTTCCTTGGCTATTGGGGTTTTATAGTCGTATTTCCTTTGTTTAATATAATTTCCTTTTTTTCTTTTAGCTATTTTTGTTAGGGTGCCCAGAGGCTTCAGTTATGAGTGGCTGTAAAGTAAAATATATTATGATTATTACAATGATAAAGTATGAGCTTTTAAGAGTCTGCTTATATTGACCCATATATCCTCTTTCTCTCTCTCTCCAAGATACACACAGAGGCACATTGAAAATGCAATAGAAAACGGCTGCCAATTTAAAAGCATAAGTTAAGAAGAGCAGCCCGGAATGTACAGCCAGAGAACTGTAGGCTGGATTGGCTCTTGGCAGAGGCTGGACTGGCAACCCCAGACTCTGCTGCCTCTTCCCTCCTCTGTGATGTGGCAGAAAATGTCAGCATCTGGGCTTGAACTTTGTCATGACTGCATATTGCCCAACCTTTCCCAAGCTGCCTAACTCCCAGGAGACTTAGTTTTCTCGCCTGTGGGTTGGGAGAGGCCTGCTTCTATCTCCCGAAGCTGATTTGAGCCTGAATGAGATCATGTGTGTAGAAGCACCGAGCATGGTCCCTGGCATCTCTGGCATAGAGGGGAGCTCACTACATGTGAGCTGGAGTGAAGGTGAATTCCACTCCTTGTCCCCTCATAGAACGTGACCTCTGATACTCTGGGCTTCCTGAGACATGGCAGGTTTCCCAAAGTAGGGCACTTAGGAATGTCTATTTTTGGTGCCTTGTTACATTTCCTGTGCCACCTGCTCCCTTCCAGTCACAGATTCCAGACTTCACTCCTACAGAACCTTGCTTTTGCTGGCTGTCATGTTTAAAAGGGGGATGATCAACTAATGACTACCCAAACCTGAGATTATAGTAATCTACAAATGTCATCCCTCCAGACAGCATTTGAAATATTAGAGGTTTTGATTTTATTTTATTTAGCAATTAAAAGGCACCAAAAGCCAAAGAAAATTCTTTCTAATAGTGGAATTTAGGCACTGTGGCACATTTCTTATGGTGAGGGGTGCGGTGGGTTTCTTCCTAAAACCCTGCAAGTCTCACCCCATAGGTTGCTGCTGACTCTTTGGGCTAATACCGATCTCTTCCTAAGCAGGATGCTCATCGGACACCCGGGATTAGCCTAGTGCACCCAGCAATAGGAAGAGGTTGGGGGAGGTTTTGATGGCGGCAAGTGAAGTTGGCTGGAACAGTGTTGGGGGTGTAGGGCACGTGCTATGTGCTCTTCAGATAGGAAGGGTGTGTGGAGCTGGGCAGGACAGTGCTGTGGGTGTTTCTGAGGGCAAATAAAAAGTGCTGGGTGAGTACCTACTTAGGTTCCATGAGAGCACGCCCCTCTTTACAACGTGTGCTATTTTTTCTTAAACAAATTGCCCTTGAATGTATCTGGGGAAAAGTGAAGTTTGAAGGGAATATTGACATTTCAAGACACTGCAAATCATTTTGTAAACTGAAAATCCATCCCCCTCCCAAGCTGGGGATTTTTTATTTTGTAAGTTTCCACCCCTGTACACCAGATTCGCAAAAGTGAGTCCTTCCTGAAATGCAAGTGAGAGCCCAAGAGGTTTGGGAGAGGGAAGGGAGGCCGACTTTCATTCATTTTCTATAGGAGAAAAAAAAATTGCACAACTCTGCTAATTTAAGAATTTCAGAATGATCTCTTTAGACACTTGATAATTTATTTTTGTATGTTAAGGAATAGAATTTAGCAAGAAGAGGCTATTGTGTGTCAAAATAGAGGATCATTTGAAATAGCAGGGGAAAATAGTGTTGTGGAACCATCCATTCAGCAAACATTTTCCAAGTACCTAGTACGTGGTAGACCCTGCTGGGCATCTGGGGAGAAAGATACCAATCAGTCTGATATTTGCCCTTGATGACATTGGGGCAGGGATATACAGACTTGTAAGTGTAGTAAGAGTAATAGCCAACAGTTTTGAACACCCACCAAACGTCACATGCTTGACATGCAGGCAGCATCATTTATTCTCCCAAACTTTATGAACCTACTATGAAGTAGGTTCTGTTACTTGTCCCATTTTGCAGATCAGGAAACTGAGGTACTTGACTAGTGTTGCCCAACCAAGTAAGTGGTGGAACTGAGATTTTAAACTCTGATCTGAGGCTCCGGAGACCCCACTCTTCATCACTACGAGGCTTTAGGATGTAGCTAGTGCTTCACAATTAAAAGCATGGGCTCAAGAGCCAGGCTCGCTGGGGTTGAATCTCATGCCTACATGCTGCGAATTGTGCCCTTGAACAGACGACCTTAGGGCTCGGTGTCTCAGATGAGGATAGGGACAGTACCCGCCTCATCGTTTGTTGCGAGAATGAAATGGTCCAATGCAGGCGTGTCTTTAGCACAGCACCTGACACGAGGGGGCAGTCACTCCACGCCAGCTTTAGTTAGTACGTGCTGGTTGGGGCTATTGTTGGGTATGACCAGGGGGCTGTGGAGTGCAGAGGATATCCCAGAAACTTGGTGGGGACAGTGCTACCCAACGTGCAGATTAGGCTCTCTCCCTTCCTGCAGGATGCCCTGTACAGATGTCTTTTGAGGTCAGAAGAGAGACTTGTGAGCCAGGTAGCTTTGGAAGTGTGGGTAGAGAGCAAGGAGGAGGAGCAGACATCAGTGGGGCCATCCTCACTGAGTCCCCTTTTGTTTGTTTATTTTATTTATTATTTTTTAAATTTATGACATATCCCCCCCTTTCTGCTTGTTCTTGCTGTGTTCATTTTTGTGTTCTTCTGTGTCTGCTTGTTCCCCCCGCTGTGGTGACCCGCCGAGTCAGCTCACTGCGCGGCAGCCTGCCTGTCCACGGAGGCTTGCCCTGCCCGTGGCAGCTATGCCCTGCCTGCAGCGGCTTGCCCTGCCTGCAGTTTGCCTTCTCAAGGTGGTCTGCCCGCTCGAGAAGGCCCCGGGAACTGAACCTGGGGCCTCCTATGTCGTAAACCGGTGCCCTACCAATTGGGCTACAGCTGGCCCCTGAGTCCTCTTTTAAAAGCCATAATTCATGGTTTCAGTGAGTCTATTTAAATGGGTTCCACCATAGTATTTGATAAACAGTTGCAGTCTGTTGGTTGGGAATGGAGGGGTGCTAGAAAATTTCCCTTAGGCAAAAAGCGCCTCTAGTCCTAGAGGGTTTAAGGAGTTAAGGAATTTTAAAAGATATATGAGCTGTTTGGAACACTTTACCTCAAATTATTTGAACACATGAGCACTAGTATAAAGCTGGGCTCTGAGAAAAGGGCAGGTGGATTTACAGGATATGTACATTTTGATGGGGACTGGGAACAATCTAATCTTTCCTGGCAATGATGATATTTTGAAGTGCAGAGACTTGAACTTGAAGCCAGTGCTTGCCTAACTCCTACGTAACCTTCAATATTTGACTCAAACATCACCTCCTCTAGGAAGCCTCCCCTGATCACCCCAGAGCCCTTTATCTGTGCTCATGTGCTGTTCAGAACACCTCTGTTGTAGCATTCACCATACTTTGTTGGAGTGATCGCCTTAGGGGCTTGTTCTCCTCACCCCTGCCTCTACCATATTTCTAGCACCGTGGACAAAATGCACAGTAGGTTCTTAAGTTGTAGTTGAACCCAAGGAGGTATTATTAGTGTAACAAAAAGAAAGGGGGGTTGGGTATAGAAAGGGAGGCCTCAAAGACCATTGGCCATAATAGCCTCTCATTTCATAACTTCAATTCGACAGACCCTGGCTATATACAGTTGAGTTTAAAATCCAATGTATTCTCAATCTGACCCCCCTTTGTAACACTAATTCTTCCTAGAATACTTCTTTCCCCCCTTCCAGACCTGGAAAAACTACAAACCTTTCCTTTTTGGAAGAAAGGCAAACATGGCTGGCCTGCATGCAGAAGGTAGAAGGGAAACTGCTCCATCTTTCCTAGCCTCAAAGGAAAGATGAGGGAGACCAGTTAATCTTAGGCAAGATTCTGCTCTGAGAGCAGTATTTTGCAAAGCAATTCTACATTGTCAACAGGGCCACCCATTAAATCCGTAGTATGCTTCTCTAACGTAGTGGGCTAGTTGGGGAATTTTACACAAACAGTTTCAGATCAGCTGTTTTGTCTGGGAGCAGCTCTAACATCTGTGCCTGAGATGTTGAAAACGAGGCTTCTAAATATCTTCTCAGGCAGCCTTGGGGTAATTTCAAACTTGAGGGAAAAAGTTGAGGGTAGAAAAAAAATATATTTTTAAACCTCTTTTGTTAAGACATACCATTCCAAATCAGAGTGGACAGGCTGTAAAGTTCTAGATTTTGTTTGAAATTTCTCTTCAGTGTAGAGCAGCATCCTTGCTGTGTATTGGCAGAAGAAGCCCTTCCCCTAATATAAGCTCAGACACGGCCATAAACCAGGCCGGCAGGTGTAATGCACTTAAGATGTAGTATTTGTTACTGGGAGGGCTTATATCACAGCACAACTCATCCTAAACAGATGAGTGCTAAATGCTTGGATTACAAAGAGCTGTAAATATAAACTTACCTAGCTTGTCTTTGTTAGAGCATACCTTTCCTTGCAGACAGCTTCCCCCTCTGACTGGTTACTCCTGCCCAATTTTTAGACAGAGATTAAAAACAACAACAACAAAACAACAAAGAAGCAAAACCCCTGAGTGAATCTGTGCCTGGGAATCCTCCCCCTTCCCCACCCTCCCCCCAATCTGGGACCACTAGAAGGGGAGATGAGAGAGAGGGAACGGGCCCTATGCACCCAAGCTGGTCCCACTCTCTGGGTAACTGTGGGAAATTTGCTTCCCTGAGTTTTGGGGGAGGTGGTATCAGGAATACGGAATTGGGAGCAGACAGACTTTTCAAATTCTGACTCTATCACTTGCTAGTTGAGGGACTTCAGACTTCGCACTGTTCTCTTTTTCATTTTTTTTTTTTAAAGATTTTATTTATTTTTATTACATATCTCCCCTTCCCCCGCTGCGGCGACGCGCCGAGAGTGGTCACTGCGCAGGCGCGGCTTTCCCCGCTTGTGGGCGGTCTCTGCGTCCGTTCACGGCCGGCGCTTGATTCAGTTTGCCGGTGGCTGGCTGCGCTCCATCCGCAGGCGACCTGCCCTGCCCGTGGCGGCTCTTGCCCTGTCCGTGGCAGCTTCTTGCCCTGCCCACGGCGGCTCCGGCC
>PVKH010037717.1:0-11421 GCA_004027955.1 Chaetophractus vellerosus | reverse complement strand
TTCTGCCATTCTGTGTCTCTTGACTGGTGAGTTTAATCCATTAGCATTCAGTGTTATTACTCTCAATGAATTTCTTACATCAGTCATATTTTCTTTGGGTTTATGTATGTCATATGTTGTTTTTATTTCTCTTTTTATCTTTTTAGTTTTCTTACACTCTCCTCCAACTCTCTCTTCTGTTTTTTCCCTTTCAACCTGTAGAACTTCATTTAGAATTTCTTGAAGTGCAGATTTCTTATTGGCATACTCTCTTAATTTCTGTTTATCTGTAGTATTTTGAACTCTCCATCTTTTTTGAATGCCAGCTTTGCTGGATAGACAATTTGTAGCTGGAAGTTTTTTTTTCATTTAGTGCCTTGACTATCTCATACCACTATCTTCATGCCTCCATGGTTTCAGATGAGGAATCAGCACTTAATCTTATTGTGCTTCCCTTGTATGTTATGGTTCTCTTTTCTCTTGCTGCATTGAGTATTTTCTCCTTGTCTTGAGCATTGGGTATTTTGACAATTATATGTCTTGGAGCAGGCCTGTTGAGATTTATACTGTTTCGGGGGTACTGTGCTTCTGGGACATGTACACCCATTTCCCTCAATAGGGTTGGGAAGTTTTAAGCCATTACTTCCTTCATCACTCCTTCTGTTCCCTTTCCCTTCTCTTCTCCTTCTGGGATACCTATAATGCATATGTTTGTACATTTTGCATTGTTGGTTAAATCCCTAAGTCCCTGCTGGATTTTTTCTATCTTTTTTTGTATGTGTTCCACTATCTGTTTGATTTCAGATGTACTGTCTTTCACATCACCAATTCTTTCTTCTGCCTGTTCAAATATGCTGTTCTGTGAATCCAGCGTCTTTTTGATTTCTTGGATTGTGCCATTCATCACCATCATATCCGTTATCTTTTTATGTATGTTTACAATTTCTTCAGTATGTTCTCCCAGTGTCTTCTTAATATCCTTAATCTCTTCCTTTACTTCATTAAGTTGGTCCATGGTATTTGATTAGATAGCTTTAATTAGTTGTTCGATATTCTGCATCTCTTCCTGGTTTTTAGTTTGTTCATTGTACTGGTCCATGTCTTCTTGTTTCTCAGTACGGTTTGTAGGTTTTTGTTCCTCTGGTCATCATTTTCTCTTGCTGGGTTTATTCAGTATATTAGCTTCTCTCTCCACTCCGGAATTTTATTTTGCTTGTAGTTCTTTGTGTGTGTTAAGTTTTCTCTTTGACACTTTGTTCTTCTTGTTCTATTTCCTTGCTTTTTTCTATGTTCCCTTGGAGGAAAAAGTTTAGGGTCAGAGGAATTGAAAGAGCTAAGAAAGGAAAAAGGATAATAGTAATATTGATAAAAGTTAGAAGAAGGGCCTTATAAGACTCAGTAAAATGAATATTTAATTCATGTAGGCAGTGAAGAGTAATAGGGGTGAAAAAAGTGGAGTACCTACAATGTAATTGAATACAAAATAGAGAAAAATATATAGAATGATTTAAAAGGCCAGAATGATGAGGAGAGAGAGAAAGAGTAAAGAAAGAGCTGAAAGGAAAAAATTAATAAAAAATAAATAAAACAGAATAGACAAGATAGAAATTGACACCCGTGATGTTGAGGACTAATGAAAAAAGGTGGGATGTAAGAACCACAACAGAAAGCAGAAGGTAGAAAGGTGAAGGAAGGGAAAGAGATAGTGTTGGTAGACAAAATCAATATACACAGAGAATGGCCAAACAAGGAAGAGGAAGCACTGCAAAGAAGAAACAACTTGCAGCACCTAATTTTTAAAAAAAGGGAGGCAGGGAGGAAAGAGGAATGCAAAGCAAGAAACAAAGAAACAAAGAAAAACCAAACAAACATAAGCAAACAGTCAAACAAAGCTAAGAAGAACAGTGTTCCTTCTTGGGCCATTGTAGAGCCTCTCAGCCTGCCTGTTGTCATCAATCAATTACCCTGCAGGCTTCTCTCTGCAGGTTTTGAGGTAGATGTTAGTGAATAAACTAAGGTAAATCTTTTTTTTTTAAGTAATTTTTTTTTAAATAAGGTACCCAAAAGAAGTCCTCTTCAGACCACCCCCTCTGCCAAGGGGACCCTAAATAGGCTCATAGAAACTTATCAACATTTCCCACTGCCTGCCCCCCCCTCCCCAGGGGTGCCAAAACTCTGTTACTCCTCAGTATGGAACTTTAAAATTGGCTGACTCCACCTGCTACGGAGCCAAGCCTTGGTATCCCAGGATAGCTAGGTAAATCAGGCTTCCTCAGCAGATTCGCCTCTCCCCTCAGCCCGACACCACTTCAAGCCTGCTGGTGTGCTCCCTAAACCTGCAAGGGGGTCCAGGCAGCCAAACCCACAGAAAGGAAACCCCTCTCCACCCTCTGCCAGAACCCTCCCACTCTCAGAGAATGCTCCCTCTCACCAGGTTGCAGAAGGGAGTCAGGGCTAGTCCTATGTCTTTGCCCTGAGGGTCGGGCTTAGCTGTCTGCATCCATGATTTCCATGTGGGGAAAAACTCACAGTTTTATCTTGAACAATCCACCTTGCTGTCCAACACCCTCCAGATCAATGTCCCTAAGGTTCTTGCTCCATAGGCTCCCAGAACAGACCACTAGGGCAGGATCCCATCCCCAATCAGCCATCTTCTGTGAGAGAGATGGTGAGTGACCACCTAAACTGATGCCATCTTCTTCCAAAAACAAAAGGGGGAATTAATTGTTGAATCATGGTGTAACATGATAGAATACCATGTAGCCATTACAAAACAGGATATTCAGTAATATTTATTGCTGAGTAAAATGCTAAGTAAAAATTAAAATAGATATAAAACACTGTGCCTTAAAATGATGTATAAAGCCAAACATGTGTATTGATATTTAGATACAAATTTCATATACACCAACATATTTGTAATGGGGGCTTTTGGTTGTAGAAATATTTTTCTTTTGTGATTTTCTGTATTTGCCAAGTTTTTGGAGTTGAATGTATGCCTATTTTATAATTATAAAAGCTTATTAAAATAAATTATGGCTGTAAATATGGGAGCACTTATACTTCAAGTCATAAAAATTATAAGAATATAAGTGTTAATAAAATAAAATCCAAAACAAAAATAAGTAAATATAGGCACATTTTCCCCATCTGATAGAGTTAACAAACACAATTTAGATGACTTTATAGCTCTAAAGAGCATAGACATTTAAAAATAAACCATTAGTTTGAGAAGCATCACAGGCCTAAACTTTTAGATTGCTGATAATTGGTGGATATTAACCACTTTATAATCTTAACTGTGTTTTGATTATTCTTAATAAAGGCTAATACAACTATAAACAGATCATTATGTGAATTTACTTCCCTGATGAAAACATTGATGTTCATTTCATTACCATAAACTTAATCTATTATAGTTGTGAAGAATGGAGAACTCCTTTACATATTTTGATTCATTTGTTTCTTAAAAAAACATTTACCAAATACTTTCTAAACTATTAAAGCCCTGAACTGGGCAATTGAAATAGAGAAATAGATTGCATGGTTCCTGCACTAAAGGAACTAATAACCAAGTCAAGAAATAAGCTAGTGCACAACAAGTTTTAATATGGTGTGTTATAATATATTATTTTGCATAATTTGTATTATATATAATCCTATAGTTACAATACAATGTGTTGTGTTCTGTGTTAGCCCTTAAAAGGAAATGCATTTTGTTGCATTGTATTAACTCTTTCCAGAGGCTTGAATCATTTGGAAAATGTGACTCACCAAATCATTCAACACCCAAAATAGGCATCATATCCCATATTCTGTGATAGTGTTCTGCTAGATAAAATGCTTTGCTAATGCTTTGCTATATATATGTGTATATAGATTGATATATAAAGCATAAAAAAGCAATACACAGACATCTATTTATTTATTGTATTAAACTTCTGTTAATAATTGGGAGAATATAAAATAAGAAAATGATTGTCTACAAACAAGGGTCCAACTGTTGCATCATAATCCTTCACGATATACATACATATAGATATAGGCTCATCAAACCGGGAGATACACTAACTTAACTGCCCTACCTCCAGCCAGAGTCCCGGATGGATGCAATATAAATACCTATATGCACATCTAGTTTAATAAGTCTATACTGACAATTAGAGTGAGAAACAAGAATAATATACTCAATCAAAAGATTAAGTCAATATTGAACAGAGTCATAGAATGACAGAAAAATAGAGCAGTCTTACATACAAACTCACTAACATCTAGCTCTCGGCTGGGAAGTCCCAAATCAGCAGCCGATACCATAGTCTTGATTGAAAACTACACCTGTGCAGAGCACCCACTCCTAGGGTGGGACTTCATTTGGCCTGACCAGGGACTGTCCCTTTTATTGCGCTCATAATCAATGAACTCTATACTATAGATGCCAACTTGCCAGTATACCGCGTCAATTCCTGAGGAAGTGGCCAGCCTTCCCAGAAAGGAACATAACACTCCCTCAAATGCATCCTATCTGTTCTTATTTGTTACAAAACATCCTCAATGCGCCCACTCTTCTAGTTCTCATCATTCCTCCTAAAATATGAAAAGTGCTGACTAGCAAGGCATTGGTTTACTGATTAACAAAGTTTCCTGCATGAAGTTTCACTTTTAGGTTTGAACAATACTCACCAAACTTTTTTCCCAATGCATACAGTTATTTTTAAAACCATAGAAACAAATATTCTATCCTTTATCAACCCAATTTCACCAAAATCAACATAAAATTGTACATTAGTTACTAGTCACTTATAGATATGGAAAAGCACACCTAAATTGATTAAGAGAGTGGCACCTGAAATTTTTGAACTGAAGTAAGGTGTAAGACATTTAATTCACTGGTTTTAAAACTTTTCAAGTTCTTCACTTGGCAGATAGTTGTCTAAGACTTGATATAATCAGTATTAAGTGTTTTAAGGTATAAAAGGATGAGAGTATATTTGGATTTTCATATCATTGACATTCCAAGGGATGAGTGCACAATCAGTCATCATTTTGAGTTGCAAAGAGATTTTGTGATTGAAATTGGAAAAGAAATATTCACCTAGTCATCACAAATATAGAAGTGGTTTTGACTTTGATAACACTCAAAATTAGTGAGAAAAATAACATCTCAAAATCATGTGGTAACATCAAAATATTAACACAGCATCAGCATGCATTACTGTCTACCTATTCTAGAACTGTTCCAGCTTCATAGTTCAGAAACATTCATCAGCTTTTATCTGCCTAGTATAATATACAAATCTCTCTGGGTCTCTGCCAATCTTTTGGGTGGACTCAAGCTGATTAGTGTTCTTAAAAGTTATAGTCAGTACAGCTGAGGAGCAGTTCTGCTACTTTGAATATACTTATGACAAATCTAAAATGATGTGGAAGTGGAAAAAATAATAGAAGCAGGAATTCTTGGTCATTAATGGCCAAAAATATTTTCAGTGAAAAATAGCACATAGTAATCTTGACAGCCAAATCTGTTGGACCATGCCCTGCTATCTTTTCCTGTTATAATCAAGTCACCTAAAGGTACTATGGCCAGTACTAATTGGCAGGTGTATAAAAACCACCAAGAAGTTTCTTAAAAGGGAATTCATGACTGCATGAGATAAAGTGTTTATCCTCAAACAAAATAAACCTGTTTCCTTGGCTTTATAGAAGGTTCTAGGTTAGAGAAGATAATGATGATAAAAATGATGATGAAGTGGATGATGATGACAGTGATAATGATGACATTAATAACAAGCACTTGTATGGTCCTCACTCATTAATAAGCACTGTTCATAATTATTCCTATATTTAATTCATTTCATCTTTGTTTTAGTTTCCTGGCTACTCAAGCAAATACCTTACAATGTTTTGGCTTACACAGTGGGAATTTATTAACTCATGTTCTGAGGCTGAGAGAAAGTACAAATCAGGGTGTCACCAAGGCAATGCTTTCTTTCTGAAGACTGTCATTCTGGGGCTGGCTGCTGGTGACCTTTGGTCGTTGATTTCTCTGTCACATAGCAAGGCACAAGGTAGACTTTCCTAGCCTCTCTCTTTTCTTCCAGGTTCTGTTTACCTTCAGTTTCTTGTTTCCTGTGGCTTTCTTTCTATCTGTCTGAGTTTCATTCTGCTCATAAAGATCTCAGGTAATAATAGGATTAAGACCCATCCTGGGTCATACCTTAACTGAAGTACCGTCATCAAAATGTACTACTTACAATGGGCTCATACCCACAAGAATGGAATAACATTAACATATTTTTCTGGGGTATGTACCACTCCAAACAACCACAAACATCTGAAAAAAAACTGTAAGATCAAGTAATATTTTGCTTTATTTTTTCTTTGCTAAAAAAGTTGTGGTTTTACAGAAATATGCATAAAATATAGGATTTCCATACATCAGCCCACCATCAACACCTTGCATTGGTGTGGAACATTTGGTAAATTGATGATATGTTTTTATATTAGTATTATTAATTAAAGTCCATAGATTAACTTAAGGTTTACTCTTTGTGTAGTAAAGTTCCATGGATTTTTAAAATTTTTATTCTTTTACCATATATACAATCTAATATTTCTGCGTTTAACCATATTCAGATATATAATGCAGTGCTGTTAATTGCATTCATAATGCTGTGCTACAATCATCACCACCCATTACCAAAACATTTCCATCATTCAAAATAGGAAACCTGTACATTTGAAATCTTAACTTCCCATTCCCTATCCCCACTCCAACCCCTGGTTACTTTACATTTTAGACTCTAACTCTATGACTTTGCTTATTTTACTTGTTTCAAATCAGTGATATCACACAATATGTGTTCCAGGTGTCTGGCATATTTCACTTAACACAATGTCTTCAAGGTTCATCCACGTTGTTGCATGTATCAGTACCTCATTCCATTTTATGACTGAATAATATGCCTTTGTATGTATATATCATATTTTATTTTTCCATTCATCAGCTGATGGACACTTGGGTTACTTCCATCTTTTGGCAATTGTGAATAAAGCTGCATGAAACATCAATGTTCAAATACCTGTTTGATTCCCTGCTTTCAATTCTTCTGGGTATATACCTAGTAGAGAGATTGTCAGGTCATATGATAATTTTATACTTAGCTTTATGAGGAACCACCTAACTGTCTTCCACAGTGGCTTCACCATTTCACATTCCCACCAGTTATGAATGAGTGGTCTTATTTTTCCACATCCTCTACAACACTTGTAATTTTCTTTTTTTTTTTCATTGTAACCATTTTAGTGGGTATGAAATAGTAACTCAATGTGGTTTTTTCTTTTTTTTTTTTTTTTAACGAGGTACTGGGGATTAAGTCAAGGACCTTGTATGTGTGATGCAGGAGCTCAACCACTGAGCTACACCTGCTCCACTCTCATTGTGGTTTTGATTTGCATTCCCTTAATAGCTAGTGATGTTAAACATCTTTTCATATGTTTTTAGCCATTTGTATATCCTTTTTGGAGAAATATCTGTTCAAGTCTTTTGTCCATTTTTTAAATTGGATTGTTTGTCTTTTTGTTAAGTTGAAAGATTTCTTTGTATATTCTTGATATTAAACTATTCTTTGGTATGTGGCTTCCAAATATTTTCTCCCATTGTGAATGTTGTCACCTTACTTTCATAATAAAGTCCTTTGATGCACAAAAGTGTTTCATTTTGATGAGGTCCCATTTATCAATTTTTTGTTGTTGTTGCTTGTGCTTTGGGTATAAAGTCTTCTTAAGAAACCACTGCCTAACACAAGCTCCTAGGGATGCTTTCCTTCAGTTTCTTCTAGGAGTTTGATAGTACTAGCTCTTATATTCAGGTCTTTGATCTATTTTGAGTTGATTTTTTTATATGGTATGAGGTAGGGGTTCTAGTTCTTGGTTTTGCAAATGGAGATCCAGTTTTCCCAACACCATTTGTTCACTCTTTCCCAATTGAGTGGTCTTTGCCACCTTGTCATAAATCAGTTGGCCATGAATATGAGGGTTGATTTTTGAGCTGTCCATTCTATTCCATTGAACTATATGCCTGTCTTTTTGTCAGGACCATGCTGGTTTTTTGTTTGTTTGTTTTATTTTGTTTTTTTATTTGATTTTTTTATTTTTAAAGACTCTTTAGATTACAAAAATGTTACATAAAAATTATAAGGGGGGAACCAGCTGTGGCTCAATTGGTAGGGATCTGGTTTACCACATGGGAGGCCCCAGGTTCAGTTCCCAGGGCCTCCTGGAGAAGGCAAGCCACCACGCAGTGAGCTGACTCAGTGGGATGGCACAGCAGGGGGAGACAAGCAGACACAGAAAAACGCAAAGTAAATGAACACAGCAAAGCACAAGCAGCAAGGGGGAATATATAAATAAATAAAACTAAATCTTTAAAAAAATTATAAGGGATCCCCATATGCCCCATTCCCTCCTCCTCCCACACTTTTCCATATTAACAACATACTTCATTAGTGTGGTACATTTGTTACACTTGATGAATTCATATTGAAGCACTGCTACAAACCATGGACTACAGTTTACATTATTGTTTACACTGTATCCCGCACAATATTGTAAGTTGGCTGTTTTCATTACTTTGGCTTTGTAATAAATTTTAAGAACAGGAAGTGTGAGTTCTCCAACTTCATTCTTCTTTTTCAAGATGGTTATAACTATTTGGTAACCCTTACCCTTCCATTTAAATTTGACGATTGCCTTTTCCATTAATTCAAAGAAGGTTGTTGGAATTTTGATTGGAACTGCATTGAATCTATAAGCTGCTTTGGGTAGTATTGACATCTTAACAATATTTAATTTTCCAGTATATGAACACAGAATATCCTTCCAGTTATTTAGGTCTTCTTTAATTTATGTAAGCAATGTTTGTTGTTTTTTGTGTACAAGTCCTTTATTTTTATTTATTATTTATTTATTTATTATATATCCCCCCCTTTCTGCTTGTTCTTGCTGTGTTCAACTTTGCTCGACTCCTCCCCTTTGCGGCGACCTGCCAAGTCAGCTCACAGCACAGTGGCTTTGCCTGCTCGCGGGTGGCCTGCTCGCAGGTGGCATTGCCCTGCTTGTGGGTGGCTTGCCCTGCTCGCGGGGGCTTGCCCTGCCCGTGGCGGCTTGCCCTGCCCTTGGCAGATTTGCCCTGCCCGTGGCGGCTTTTTGCCCTTCCCGTGGCAGCTTTGCCCTGCCCACGGTGGCTTGCCTTCTCAAGGCCATCTGCCCCTTCAAGGAGGCCCCGGGAACTGAACCCGGGGCCTCCCATTTGGTAAACCAGCACCCTACCAATTGAGCCACAGCCGGCCCCTGTACAAGTCTTTTATATGCTTGGTTAAATTTATTCCTAGATATTTGATTCTTTTAGTTGCTATTGTGAATGGAATTTTTTCTTGATTTCTTTTTCCAATTGTTAATTACTTATGTACAGAAACATCACTGATTTGTGGTTTTTGATCTTATACCTCACCACTTAACTGAATTGCTTTATTAGCTCCAGGAACTTTGCTGCAGATTCTTCAGGATTTGCTATATATAGGATCATACCATCTACAAATAGGGAAAGTTTTACTCCTTCCTTTCCAATTTGGATGTCTTTTGTTTCTTTTTCTTGCTTAATTGCTCTGTCAGGAACTTCCTGTATAATTCTGCATAACAGTGGTGACAGTGGGCAACCTTGTCTTGTTCCTGATCTTGGAGGGTAAGTGTTCAGTCTTTCACTCACCATCGTTAAGTGTGATGTAACTTGTGGGCTTTTCATATATGTCCTTTATCATGTTGAGGAAATTTTTTTCTATTCTTAGTGTTATACGTGTTTTAATCAAGAAAGGGTGCTGGATTTTGTTAAATACCTTTTCTGCATCAATTGAGATGATCATGTGTTTTTTTTTACCTTTATTCTTATAATTGGTGTATTTCATTAATTGGTTTTCTCATGTTGAACCAACTTTGTATATGCAGTCATAAATCCCACTTGTGATGTATTATTCTTTTAATATGCTATTGGATTCAGTGTGCTAGTATTTTGTTGAGGATTTTAGCATCTGTTTTTAAATGACATGGTTTGTAGTTTTCTTTTTTTGTGTGACATCTTTATCTGGTTTTGTTATGAGGGTGATGTTGACCTTGTAGAATGAGTTAGGTATTATTCTCTCTTCTTCAATTTTTTAGATGTTATATTTTATTGAAAGGAACTTCCAAAAATTTGTCAATGTTTATAGTATGTCCTATTTTTCCCTGCTAAAATCTTCAGGAAATCCAAAAGGATTATTAAATGTAGTTAGTTTTTCTTCTTGAATATTTTAAAATGTAGCATTTTGAATTAGCCTTCATATTTTCATGTCAAAAAGTCATACAAGTAAGAGTACCCAGAATATGTTTTAACAAATTTATGATAAGTTTGTTTACAGTATTGACAGAAATACCCTCAACTTTCAAATATTGAAAAAAATACCCTAAGTAAACATAAGAGGGTGATGGGTCAAATTACTTCTTAGTAAAAACGATACATCAAGTCAATCAGTTTTTACACCAAAATCGCAAAAGCATTCAAAATTCTTTCGCATCATCTAATTGTCACGCAATACGTTCATGTGGTAAGAGAGGGTACAAGATGACTGTGTTAGTCAGCCAAAAGGGTGCTGATGCAAAATACCAAAAATCTATTGGCTTTTATAATGGGTATTTATTTGGGGTAGAAGCTTACAGATACCAGGCCATAAAGCATACGTTACTTCCCTCACCAAAGTCTTTTGTCACATGTTGGAGCAAGGTGGCTGCCGACATCTGCCAAGATTTCAGGCTTCCTGGGTTCCTCTTTTCCTGGGGCTTATTTCTCTCTCTGGGCTCAGCTGCTCTGTTCCTCTGTGTGCTTAGTTCCTGGGATCCAGCTCAAAACTCCAACTAACTCCTCTGCTCTGCCATGTAGTTTTCTCTGTGAGTACACACCCACCAAGGGGGCAGGGACTCAGTGTCCTACTGAAGTAGCCCAATCAAAGCCTTAATCATAATTTAATCAAGTAAAAGTGAAACCTCTGAATGAATCCAATACAATATATTATGCCCAGAGGAAAAGACCAGTTCATAAACATAATCAAATATCTATTTTTGGAATTCATAAACAATATCAAACTGCTATAACAGCTAATAGAAATTTAAAAATCTCAAACTATTCCAATTCTTAGCATAAGAAATTATTATTGTTGTTTGGAAAATATGCTTCAGTTTTCATCTCAAATTCACTTTAAATGCTCACACATAATTTAATGCTAAAAATATTCTTTTGTTTCTCTGGATAGACATGTTTCATGCAACTGTTTTAAATTAAAGTTGAAAAAATTACTTGATAATTTTAATCACAATTAATGACTGGCTGACTAGTGGGTCAACAATTATTCAGTATAG
>PVKH010037716.1:0-11420 GCA_004027955.1 Chaetophractus vellerosus | reverse complement strand
AATAGATTGAGGACTGTGATGGTTAGGCTAATGTGTCAACTCGGCCAGGTCACTGTGCCCAGCTATTAGGTCCAGCAAGCACTGGGCTAATTGAGTTTACTGCATGGATGGCTGATTACATCTGCATCAATCAGCGAGATTGGATCAAGAATGGATGACGCTTTTATCCATTCAGTTGACTGCCATAAAAGGGAACTGATTTCAACATTCAGAGAGAATTTCCCAGCTCGTCGTTTGACAGCGTATTTCTCCCAGGAACTCATCGAGGACCCTTCATCAGTCTTTCATCGGAGCCCCTGGCTTGCAGCCTGCCGGCGGAACCTGGACTTGTGCATCCCCATGGTCATGTGAGAGACTCTTATAAAATCTTATATTTTTAACAGATATCTCGTGTTGATTCTGTTTCCCGAGAGAACCCTGACTAGAACAAGGAACCAGTGAATATTACCACACAAGGAAACAAGGATGGAAAATGGTGAGCCAATGATCCAAGGGTGAAAAAACCTGAAAACCCATTTTCTCATTTGCTCAGGTAGTTGATGCTGGGAAAGGAAAACTAAGTTTTCCACAGGAGAGGGTAAAAGAGGAGACTTTGTCCTTCGAGGAGCTGGGATAGCTGTTAATGTGAAGAAGAAGAGAAAAATTGTTACAACTAAGAAGAAAGTTATTGCCAGGCTGCCTATCCAAGATCAAATATTCCACAAGGCTCATGGGAAAAGGGAGTACCTGGGCAAGACTGGCATAAGATGGACTCAAATTGGGTCAGTGTTTTAGATGGAGACAGCCTAAATAATGTAGGCTTTGCATCCATCTGATTGATGAGATGAACAGGACCAAATATAATACTGATGTGCGTTTAGAGATAAGGACAAGAGGGATAAATCAGAAAGTGAACACATGTTTCCCAAAAATAAGTGTATTTCATTACATAATCAGCAAAGCATTCAGACAAGTATGAGGACCAGGTCTAACTGGGGGAATGTGCATAGATTGGCTTCACCATTCCCCCTCTTTTTTCTATCATCTGCTGCTGATGCAAATTGGAAGCCTCTGCTGGAATGAACTTGAGGCTGAACAAAGATATTTACTTTATAACTGGCACATAATGAAAAGCCCCACCACATACTCTGTCTTTATTTGTACAGTTTTGCACAATAATACACTAACTATGCTGACACCTATATTTCTCTTGACTCCCACAGTAGAAGGGACTGGGGTGGTGACTGTGGCTGAAGTGTGCCACGGTTCTTTAGCAAGTGTGACCACATCTAGATTTGACCCTGAGTGTTCTAAGAACAGTGCTCCTTTAACCGATGGTTTGTGCAATTCTCATCATCACAGGTTCACAGTCACTGAAAGAGGAAGAAAACATGACAGAATTGGTATTTTATGTTAAATTTATATCTTTCACCTAGGTGTACTGCGTTAACAATGTAAAACTTTGGTTGCAAATACTTTTCAAGTGATGAAGAAAAGCAAGATATGGAAGCTATTTAACTATGCACACAGCCATGCCTCTGGTATCAAAGACAATATTCTAACCAAGGAATGAAGAAATTTTTTGTTTGGTTGGATAATCAAGCATGAGAGAGCCAAAAAATAAAGTCTTGTTTTGATTCCTTTGATGTATAAATATTCTGTTTGTACTCTCTTCCCTCTCCCTGCTCTTTTATCTCCTCCTATTATTCTTCTTTGCTCTCCCTTTTTCAAGGTTATCTTAAAAACAATTAGAAGTAATATTTGACACTCGTTAAGTGTTAATAGTTTTCAACAATAGAAGTATTTTGGAGCACCTTTTAAATTTAAATATATTCTTTCTGAAAGTTGGAGAGTAGGGGAAAAAAGGGAATAAAAGGGAAAGGTTAAAATGACGTAATTGAGACTGAATCATAGTGCAAATTTCAAAGAAGAAAGCCTATATCACACATGATGTCTACATTAATGCCAACTAAATTCCATTTGGATTCATGTTGTAATGAAATGTACCCAACAAATTAATAAAGCTTGGGGTATTATTTTAACCTGTGAAGATAATCATGAGTTTTAGTGGATGCCAGTTTTGCAATAGTGATGGTAACTGTGCATGTCCTTATAAACTTATGAAAAATTAAATGGTTTCAACCAACTTGAAAGTAGTTTTTATTCTTCCATAATGCCACTGGATTGTTCCTGCCACTCTGCTCTCACAGCCCATTCTCTAAGAACCATTATAGTAATGAGGAACTCCTTCACAATACATTCCACTCAATAATCAGAGAGGTTCAATTTTATTTTTCTACTTTATCTTTTGTACAGATCTGAGATTAAGAATGGATTCCTTTGATTAAATGTAATATCAAAGGTCTAATGTGTATACAATATGGTCTTTTACACTTAATAATAATTTAATTTTTTACACAGCCAAATAGGATGACAGTAAAGATGTCATTACATTATACACTTTTATTTTTTTTTCATTGCTTCGTTTATCATTAAACAAGATAATTATTGAGCACTTGCTATGTGCCAGGTGTTGTTCTAAGTGCTAAGGATATAGCAATCAAATAAAATAAAAGTGCTTCTCTTTAGGATGTAGAAAGATACAAAGACATTTTCTTCCACCCTAATAAGGATAAAAAAGTCAAATAGTTTGTAAAATCACAAATTTATTTAGTCCATAGAAAAGCTGAGTTAGCAAGGCAACCAAGGAAATAGAATTCCAAAGAGAGATAAATCCCTCCAAGAAGAGACAAGATATATCAGCCATTTTACATTTGCAATATCAAGGGAGATACAGGTGGTCCCATTAGAAGCAATTATCAAGAAAATATCTATAATTTTATTCTCCCACTTTGGAATAGCTGGAAGCCGCAGATGCAATCAGAGTTCACCAATTGCAAGTATTTACCTATGAGCCTTCACCTTGGACTCACAAGAAGAATTTTTGTGCATGTGAGGATTGTTGAGAAACTAGCGCAGATATATAGGAGGTTTTTGGCAGCTGCTAGAGGACAAGCATGAAGTCTCACTTGTTTCTCCAGACCTTTCTCACCTACAAAGCAAAATACTTGTGTCACTACAAAGGCAGCAAGTACTCTTGTCTCTAGGACATTTGTAGGGGTCCAGTTTTCTTAGGGGAGGAGAAGAAACAAAACACTTTTGCCTCTAGAACATGGTCAAAGACCCATTGCTGCAGGGGGAAGGGTTGAAGCAAAATATCTAGAGCCCTAGGGAAGGAGTGGGAGTATCTGAAAATGACACTATAATGTCAGGGTAACAACAACCTTCTGCCAGAAGAAGCCTCTGGTGGATTAAAGGCAATGATTAAAAAAAACAAAACTTAAATATACTCTTGACTGGATTGCCTCAATCTCTTGCACAAAGCTTGAATTAAGAGGAGGCATGTGATTTCCAGGGTACATAACAGTTACCTCAGTCTCCACTTTTTGGTTTTCATATGATATCTAGCATGTGACAGAAAAATATGGGATGCATGAAAGGCAAGAAAGCAAACTATTGTCAAGAGAGAAAACAATTGACAGAACCAGACTCAAAGATGACTGTCTTATTTGCTTGAGCTGCTATCACAAATACCACAAATTGCTTTTGGCTTAACTACAGGAATGTGTTGACTCAAAATTTTGAGGCTAGAAGAGGTTTAAAATCAAGATATCAGCAAGGCTTTCTTTCTCCCTAAAGACTATGGTACTAGTGCTGACTGCCAACCATCCCTGAGGTACCTTGGCTTGTTCCTCTACCTCCTCTCACATCGCAATGTACTCTCCATTCTCCTCCAGTTTCCACTGACTTCCAGTTTCTGGCTCCTTCCTGTGGCTTTCTTCCTGAAATCCAGATTAAGACCCACCACTTCAGCTGGCCACACCTTAGCTAAAAATAACAACTTGAAAAGGTCTTACATATAATGGGTTCATACCCACAGGAACACAGGTCAAAATTAAGAATATAGGATTCTTGGGGTACATAATTCAAACTTCCACAATGGCCCAGTGTTGGATCTTTCTAGAAAGGACTTTAAAAGAAGCATAATATTAATAATTTAAATGATCTGAGGAAAAAGGTGGACAAAACGTATAAACAGATGAAAAATTTCAGCAGAGAGAAACTGTATGAAAGAATCAACTTGGAGTGCTAGAAGTAAAATACAATATCAGAAACAAATAATTCCTTCAATAGCATTATCAGTAGAACAACACAGCTTAAAGAAAATAAAGACAAGTCAACAGAAATAATTCAAACCAAAACAGGAATAAAGAAAAAAAAGGTTTAAAGAATATAATGTAGTATCCAATAACTGTGGGGCAATTTCAAACAGTATAATTTAAAGCCCACGAAAAAAGATCAGAATGGGGGCAGAAGAGTTGGTCCAAGAATTTTCCAAAATTAATGAAACACATTAAAATGCAAATCCAAGAAGTTGAAGAAAACCTTAAACAGAATAACACATGTATAAAACACTTAGACATATAATAGTTGAACAGCTGAAATCCAAAGAGAGGGGAAAAATAGTGAAGGCAGACAAAACGAAAATTACCATTTAGATTAACAGAGATTAAAAAAAGACAGCAGAGTTCCTGTCAGAAATTACGCAAGCCAGGAAAAAATGGGATGGCACTTTTAAAGTACTGAAAGGGGGGAAAAAGTGACAATGCAAATCCCAGAGTAAATATCTTTCATGAATGAAGATGAAATTTTTTAAAAAATATGAGCTAAGAGAATTCATTGCCAGCAGATATATACTACAAGAATTTCTTCAGTCATAAGGATAAAGTATAATGATGCCAGTTGGAAACTTTGGAATTCCAAAAACAAAGAGTGCCAGAATTAATAAAAATGATTGTGAATTAAAATTACTTTTCTTCTTTTAATTGCTTCTAAAGATAATTGACTTTCTAAAGCAAAAATAGAAATAATGTGTTGTAGGTTTAAAGCACGTTAAAACAAAATTAATGACAAAATGAAACAAAGGAGAAGAGGAAGGAACTGGAAGTATATTATTATAAGATTCTTAAAGTATAGATAAGGTATTATAATATTATTGAGTCTAGATTATTAGAAGTTTAAAATATGTATTATAAATCAGAGGGAAGCCACTAGAATATAAGTGAGACATAACTAAGAAGACAATAGTGGAGAAGGATTAGAATAATAGAAATATGCAATATAAAGGAAGACAAGAAAAAAGGACAAAGGAAAACGGAATAGCTGCCACAAACAACTAGCAAGATGGTAGATTTAAATCCACCACAGAAATGACTATATCAAATGTAAATGTTCTAAATATTCCAATTACAGACTTATCAATAAGAGGATGGAAAATTTATACCATTCAAACATCCATAAAATAATATTATATTATATTAATATCTATATTAATATCAGAAAAAGTTTGCTTCAGAACAAGGAATATCACCTGGTTTGAAGAAGAGTATTACATAATGATAAAGGAGTCATTTTTATCAAGAAGAAATAACAATCCTAAATGAGTATATACCTCACAAAAGAACTTCAAAATACATGAAGCAAAAACTGACAGAACTAAAGGGAGAAATGTATATGTCCACAATTTTAGTTGGAGATTTCAATGACGCTTTCTCAGAAGTTGATAGAGTAAGTAAACCAACAGATGCTAGAAATATGATGATCTCCAGTGTGGAGGAGTTCAGTCTATCTTGGAGATTCAGAGCTAAGAAAGTCTTGGGTGACAATTTCTGGGCAGGCAGAGGCAATGTGAATATCTGTTCATAAGTGAAATCTCAATGAAGTGGTCTAGAAGAGAGAGGAGAGTGAGGGTGGTATTTCTGGAAAGAGGAAGAAAGCACAGTATAGAAGCAAAGGCATGAACAAAGAGAGGTGACCAGGGAGACAATTTTGGCAGACTCCGAGGATGACAAAGATAAGAGGCTCAGCAGGATTAACTGGTCTCCACCCGTCTGATGGGACTGGTGTCAGGAGAGAACCAGACACAGTATCTGAGCTGTCTTACTAATGTCTGGATACAGAGCCTGAGATGTTATCATCGCAGAATTGAAGCTGACACGCCTGGTATTTCTGAGTGGCAGCATCCAAGGATGGCTGAATAAAGGTACAGAGCAGTTCCACTCCACATTTCTAAAACAATTTCTGGGTACTTTTATGGTCCACAAATTATTTTCCACACATTTATTAAGTGGGTTGAACAATTATTACTGTGATCAGTATGAATTTAGACTGCAAATATATCCATATCTTTCACATCCAATTACTTAAAGACCTAATTAGCAAGAAGTCCAGAAACTCCTTCCCGTTGTCAGTCCTTCCTTGAATTTATCCAAGACCCTAGAGTGTGCCACAGTCTTCTGTGTGTATTTTTGTCATCTACAGTCAAGCAAGCCTGACACTAGATTCTGACATCTTCCTGTCACCTTTGGGTCATATGACAACAAGTCTCCAGGTTTCTGCTCAAGCTACTTAGGTTCCTTGAGGTGGAATGATCTTTTCACCAGCGCTCAGTTTGGAGCTCCGAAGATTTCAGGAGAACCAGACCATCCCAGGGGACTTGAGTTAGGAGTGAATCAATGCTTCTTTGCCCTCCCTCTGGGAGTTAGAGAAAACACATTGGGAAGTGTTTCTTCTAAGACATGAAACTCCCCAAATTCTGATGAAAATCTCTTTCTTAAATCGTGGAACCTCACTCACTATTTTTGGTAACTCCTGGGGGTCCTCCAATCACTCTTCCTGAGGAATCCACCATCACCATCTCAGATGATTTCAAGGGATCCTCACTTACCCCTCTGATCTGGCCAAATTCAAAGGCCTTTCTCTCATTAGAGAAGAGACATAATTACAATTTAATTTCTGCAGGTCATGCCATTATTATGATTCCTGCTTATAGTGAAGAAGCCAGGTCCTAAAAGGACATTTACAAGATAATCATCCTATTAAATGGTAACACCATGAAGATTTGGCATCTTTCTACTATGGCACATGACAAATGCAGGGTATATATAATATTGTTACTCAGTTTATCAATTCTCCGTTGCTGTGCAACAAACCACACAAAACCTTAACTTCAACAACCATTTTATTTGCTCAAGATTTAGTGGGTTAGTCATTTGGGCTGGGCTTTACTGGACAGTTTTTCTGCTGGTTTCATCTGGGTTCACCTATCTGCTGCTACAATTGAGAGTAGATGCTCCACATGGGCCACACCTCCTGAAGAGAGATTGGTGCTGGCTCTTAATGGGTCAAGTGTATCCAACAGAATAGTCTGGGCTTCTTTGCATTGTGCCTTGGTTCCAACACCCTTAAGCTTCAAGGACTCCTGCTGCCCAGGCATGGCAGGTAGGTTACATCACTCCAAGTCAGAAGACCAGACTAGATTCAAGAGGCGAGAAGGTAGCGTTTAGCTCTTCATGGGAAGAACTGCCAATCTGGGTGATATTTAATTTTCTACACTTAATTTCTATAAAACATTAATGTTATAATAAGTAGGTAAGGAGGTTTCTCATCCAAAAGATGTGGGGGATGTTCTGATGTTTCATTGGATATCCATAATCCATGAGCTCATTTCAAGCTTAACAGATTTTTTAAAATTAAATGTTGATCTCTTCAAATATTTAACATAACATCTTAATAAATAAAAGATTATAGTCCTATTCCACAAAGGGACCTATCACAGTTTCCTAGCTAGTCATGCTTTTATTTTTATATTGCCCATCTGGCAAGTGTCTGTCAGAGTGTTAAGAAGCCAGAATAAAGTTAAATTCAGTTCAACAGATACCCGACACTACCATGAAATATCAGAGCCAGGTAGCTCCTCTCAGCCAGAAGGGGCATAGTGTGGCTTTAAAAACCATCACGTTTGAGCCAGGAAACTCTAGGTTTTAATGCTACTCTGAAATTCATTAATTGTGTGATTTGGGAACCATTTAATGCCCTTTTCTGTTTCCTCATTGGAATGGGATTCACAATGATTATATTATGGATTGTTGGGTGACTTACATAAGCAATTTCTGAGCTATCTTAAAATATCAGGATTCTGCATTTCATTAATAATGTTAATTCAAACATCAGAATAGTTCTGATAAACCCATACTGCAAGCCCTGCTTATATGGAGGGCTTTTCTCATTCAGAAGAGTCATTTTTCGTAACTGAACATCTAAATCCCTCAGCACTTCTCTTCGATTTTATTTTCATCCCAGGAATTCATTTCGCCTCTGGAAGAAGAATTTGTTTCAACATACCAGGAAGGTCACTGAATTGGGAATGACACCTACTCCCCCTTCACTCACCATGATGGGATAATGGCAACCCCCAGAAACTAGGCCCGGGGCCACCAACACATGTCCCATCTGCACGCGATGGAATCTCCAGGTCTGAGAACAGTGCGCAGTTCTTCTCGTGTTCTCGCCTTCAGCTGCTCTTCCAGATGTTTTCTTTGTGAAGAGAGGACACAGAGTGCTTTTCACGTTGCTTTCCACATTAATTGAAAAGTAGAAATTCTAAAATATCTGTCCAAAATCACATAACTAAATAGCAATATGAAATATGTTTCCTTCCACTAGAATATAAACTCCATGAAACCTATATCTGGCTTGAGGATTGAAATGATGCAAATATGTGGATATGTATTACAAATATATGGCTATATTTAAATTACCATTTGTTCTCCTGAAAATCAGAGAAGATATTTTCCTTAGAAGAACTTTCTTAAATGTATTATTCTTGATTTTCTTTTTTTTTCCCATTTTTGTTATCTCTAGGTTCTGTTTGAAAATCTATTTCTTGCTTCTTACTTGATTCATGAGACAATTGAAAACTGCTTATTCAAAGGTATTGTGTGTTCATAAAGTACTGAACTTTGAAAAAAAATTAAATCTAATCAGAAAAGAATTGGCACTATAAATCAGTCCATTAATGTATGATGTAATTTTGATATCAACCGTATCTGCAATTTTGTCTATTCCATGCAAACATTTGCAATTTTATTTACATATAGAAAAGTTTACCAAGGAAAACACTACCCAGTGATAACCATCTTTAATAAGATTGTATATGTCCTTCTATGCATATATTCTACACATATTTTTTGCACATAATTTAGGAATCAGAGATACAGCTCACAACAATTTGATTCCACTTCTGAATTGAAATAAACAAGCTTGAGCTTTCAAAAGAGAACCACTTCCCTTACTCAGGGAACACCCACTGCAGGGTGAGGCTCTGGGCCAAGCATCAGGATGGCTGCCGTTTACAGTCAGAAATCCAGAAAACCACCTTTCTAAATCATCATTTTGCTTTTTTAAAATATTATTAAATGATTGGCAAATTCCACTTTGATCTAGTATTTGGTAAAGATTTTTTTTCTTGTTTGTTCTTAGCCGTTTTAATTTTTGCTCACAATGAGTCTTAGAGAATTTACTCAATGATTCAAGCAGCCTAATTCTGCAGGATTTTCTTCTCTGCTCTACATCCAGGAATTTAGTAGTGCTCCTGGCCAGTGTTTACAAGCTTTATATTATACCAAATTTCCAATTCAAATTTCATTCTCCTTTATGGATTTGTACATAATCTACAATTGCCCATATCATGCTAAGAAAATTCTCAGATTCCTATTAGAAACAAACTATTACAAATACAGTAATAGGTTTCTATTTAAAATGTGTAAGTAGGTACTTTTCATTACCTAACAAGGTGATGGACAAAATGATAAATGAGTTTCCTAGATGGCCATCTGCACTTGCTTTAGAAGATGCTTAATTGGCTCTTTTCTCTCTTACCTGGGCCTCATGTGTTCCACAGAGGATACAACTGAGACTCCCCCATGAGTAGTAAACAGGGCTTTGGACGAAGGTTTCCTTGCAAAGATGAAATGAGCATGGAATGGAGTGAACAGTTCAAAGCATGATGGACGGGTTATCCTAGGTGAAGGTCACACTGTCACCAGTTAGCCAGGAGAACCAGAGAGTCAGTCACTTAAACTGCATTAGCCAAAGATTTGAAAAATAGCAATACGTTAGCTCTGTGAGCTCCATTCCCAGGCTTCCAGGACACGTGGTGTGACACTGAGCTGTTAGTGAGGGTCTGGAAACCAGGAGGACTGGGAGGCACAGCCCCGAGCCATGCAAGGGGCAGCCAGGAGGCTGCAGAAAGCCTGGCCCCACGCGGATGGGATGAGTTCCTGTGGCTTTGCTGTTGTCAGTTCTATCACGTCTCAGAGGATGGAAAGGCAGTTAAGACTCAGGCCCACATGCCCACTAAGCCAGAGAGAAAAACTACAAACGGGCAATAATCCGATTGGAAGTCATCGCAGATGCGGCGGGGGCACTTAGACTTGGTTTTGAATAGACCTGTGTCTTTCGGGAGCACCGGCAACCACTCAGATCACACTTGCCAATGTCACGTTCTCTTCAGGTGGATAGATACAGCCTTAGGGCAGGTCTTGGGGGCAACAAGTCAAGCAAGTGGGGTTACCTGGGAGGAGGACTTTTGCTTTTATTGCCCCCAAACCACGACTGTCACCGAAGATTCAGCGTCCCAGCTTCCGAGTAAAGCACACAATTTATGGAGGGGGAAAAAGAGCTGAAAATACATGAGTATTTTTTATTTTTTATTTTTTCTATTAAGTGATCAGCAATGAGTATGGTTTTTAAAAACAAAAAAAAAATGTTGGTTTATTGAAAGGGAGGCATTATTTACCAACTAATGGGAAGTGAATAGTAAAGCACTAACTGAAATGGTGCCATCTGTCTTAGTTTGCCAGGGTTGCTGTAACAAACACCACAGGCTGGTTGGCTTCAACAACAGGAATTGATGGGTTCACAGTTTGCAGGCCAGAAATCCAATATCAGGGCTTCTGCGGACCATGCTTCCTCCAAGGTCTGCGTCTCTGGGGGCTGCTGCTGGCGCTCAATCCCTGCCTCCGTCATGGGGCATCTGCACCCTCTGTCTCCTCCTCTGGCTTCCACACCTGGTCATGTTGGGTTAAAGTGCATCTGATTCTGTTTGGCCACATTTTAACTGGACCTTTGAAGAACCAATTTCCAAATGAGCTCACACCCATAGGGCCAGGGCTATGACTTGACCATGCCTTGTGTGGGACATAACTCTATCTAGCACATCATGCTGATGAAGCAGTTTCTTTAATTTATTATTTATTTATTCATATATTTATTTATTTTTATTTTTTTAACTTTAGATTACATAAATGTTACATCAAAAATATACATCCATATACCCCATTCCCTCCCTCTCCCATACTTTCCCACATTAACAACATCTTTCATTAGTGTGGACATTTGTTACAATAGATGATATTGCAGATATCATCAATAGATATTAAAGCATTGTACTAGCCAAGGACTATAGTCTACTTTATAGCTTACACTTTGCCCTGCGTAATTTTATAGATTTTGACAAAATGTATAATGGCCTGTATCTA
>PVKH010037715.1:0-11427 GCA_004027955.1 Chaetophractus vellerosus | reverse complement strand
TGTCTATGGCCTGAACTGTGATCTATGTCTGATGGCAAAGCCCAAAAATGTGTGTAACTATCAGAGGCGTTATGCCACACTAAGGGATGTGCACGTGGGGGGTTGTGGGAGGGGTGGGGGGGTGGCATATGGGTACTCCTGGAATCTCTGTGTAACATTTGTGTAATCAATGTATCCTAAAAATGTATATAGATATATAAAAAATAAATAAAAAATTAATTAAAAAAATAAATTGATAAAGGAATTAACACATTTAGGGTGGTTAGAATAAATAATAAGCAACACATTAAAAAAAAATCTACTTCCCCAAGATGGGGGGAGGGGGTGGGAGTTGATCACTGCTTTTGACTAGTTGCTTCAGATCACTGGGGCCCAGCCTTGAGGGCAGCCATTGTTCAAACTTGTAATGAAGAAAGGTGGCAGAGAAGACTTAAAGATGGTATACTTCCTCAGAGCTGAGGTGGACAGTTGAAGGGCTGCATTTGCTAGGCAAGTACTAACTCAAGAAAGTGCAGCATTGGGGAGCCAAGGAAGGAGCTCCTGGTACCCTTACTGGTCCCTGCCTCATCTCTTCCCCAGGGCAGTAAGGAACCCGAGGAGCTCCCCTTGCAGGTCCCAAGCCTTGCTCTGGCTGGAAAAGACTGATTTGGGAAACTCCTCTCTGGTGTGCCCTTCCTCCCAGAATTTTCCCTCCAGAAAAAAGCTGTTTGAGAGGATGAAAATAGTGTAAGACACAATTGAGGCAGATAGCCTGGGGCAAATGCTTACCCACTTGAAGTCCTGCAGTGAAACACCCAGGAGGGGGAGAAGAACTGTTTTCTGAGTACAAGACCCATTCAGCTCCTGTAAAAGGCCACTATCAAATACAAGCCCAGGACAAAACACAAGACCAGAAAAGACAGAAAAGACCCTGGACTTTGCATTCACCTTGGCTGACATTCTTATAGGAGGGCTAAACTCTGAAGGAAAGCAACAGCCAATGCAAAGCCAATTTAGGCTTAAATTGGGCTGTGAAAGGTATTTTTCTCTTGTTTTGTTTTGTTTTGTTTTGTTTTGTTAGTGCCTGACCTCAAGAAAACCTCTATCATATCACTAGCTGGATACAAACTCAAGAAAGACATCTTCAATATGCTCAAGGAGATCAAGTAAAATTCAGAAAAAGAATTAAAATTTATCAGAAAAACAAGGAGTGAACAATATTAGAATTTCAATAAAGAGAGAAACATTAAAAAGGAAAAAAGCAGAACTAGTGAAATTGAAGAACACAATAACTAAAATCATAAATTCCCAGGAGGGCTTCAACAGCAATAGCAGCAGGCAGAAGAAATAACAGTGAACTTGAAGACAAGACAATTCAAATGAGTCAGGAGGAGGAGCAGAAAGAAAAAAGAATCATAAAAAGTGAAAATAGCCTAGGAGACCCATGGGATACCATCAAGCATAACAACATATACATTATGGGAGTTCCAAAAGGAAGAAGAAAGAGAGAAAAGGAAAGAAGCAATATTGAAAGAAAATAATGACAGGTGTGAATATGCACATCCAAGAAGCCCAGAGAACAACAAACAGGATAAAGTTGAAGAAAAATATGAACCTGTTACATACTGAACAAACTGTTAAACGCAAAGGAAAAGGAGAGAGTCCTGAAAGCTGCAAGAGAAAAGCAACATCTTACGTACAAGGAAGTCCCTATAATATTAAATGCCAACTTCTCACCAGAAACCATAAAGGCAAAAAGGTAGATGGTTGAAATAAAAGTGCTGAAGGAAAACAATTGGCAACCAAGATTTTTTTTTTATCCAGTAAGACTTTCTTTCAAAAATGAGGGAGCGATTAAGACATAAACTAAAGCTGAGGTAACTCACCACCACTAGACCTGCCAATGTTAAAGGGAGTTCTTCAGACTGAAAGGAAAATATACTAGACAGTGCTTCAAAGTGACATAAATAAAGGCATCTGGTAAAGGTAACTATTTGGGTAAATATAAATGCCAGTACTATTGTATTGCATTTTCTGGTATGTAACTCCACTTCTTACTTCCTACAGTTGCTAAAATGCAAATGCATAAAAAGTAATGATAACTATGGTTTTGGACATACAGTATACAAAGATATAATTGGTAATAAGTACAAAAAAAGATTGGAGGGACAGAAAAGTATAATAATGATGTATGTGTATGCTATTGAAATCAAGTAAAATACAATTGTTATATATTTAAGATGTTAAACTTTAATCCATGGTAATCACAAGGGAAATATATGAAAAAAATATATGAAGATAGATATGAGAAAGGACTCAATATGGTATAATACAAAAGGCAAAAAATCAAATAAATATGAAAATAGGTATTAACAGAAGAATTGAAGCACTAAAAAAAGAATACTAATTACAAAGACTAAATGGAAAAATGGCAGAAGAAATTCCTGCATTATCAGTACTGACTTTAAATGTAAATGGATTAAACTCTTCAGTCAAAAAGCAGAGATTGGTAGAATGGATAAAAAAGTATTACCCAACTTTATGCTGTTTATAAGAGATTTACTTTAAATTCAAAGCTATAAGTAGATTGAAAGTGAAAGGATGGGAAAAGTATACCATACAAGTAATAACCAATAGACAGCTGGGGTAGAAATACTAATATCAGATAAAATAGGCTTTAAATAAAAAACTGTTATGAAGAATAAATGTCATCATTATGTACTGATAAAGGTGTCAATTCAACAAGTTGTAATAATTATGAATATATATATATATATTTAACAGTAAAGCCCTGAAATATGTGAAGCATGTACTGACAGATTTGAAGGGACAAATAGACAGTTCTACATTAATAGCAGGAGACTTCAATACATCACTTTCAAGATTGGATAGAACATCTAGACAGAAGGTCAATAAGGAAATACAAGACTTAAATGATTCTCTAAACCAGCTAGACCTAACAGACATGTAGAACACTTAAACTCAACAACAACAGAATACACATTCTTTCTGAGTGTACATGAATCATTCTCCGGAACACTCCATATCTTAGGTCACAAAACAAGGCTCAATCAATTCAACCATATTGGAACAAAGCTAGAAAGTAATAGCACATTGAAAAATTCACAAATATGTGGAAATTAAACAGTGTACTCTTAAACAACCAATGGGTGAAAGGGAAATCACAAGGGAAATTACAACATAACATGAGGCTCTAGGTGCTTATATTAAAGAAGAAGGATTTTGAATCAGAAACCTAGCATTAAAACTGGAAAGGACTAGAAAAAAAAAAAGAGAGAGCAAACTAAACCCAAAACAAGCAGAAGAAAGGAATTAACAAAGATTAGATTGGAGATAAATGAAATAGAGAATTTAAAAAACAATACAGAGGATCAACAAAACCAAAAGTTGGTTCTCTGAAAAGATCAGTGAAATTGACAAACCTTTAGCTGGACTCATGGAAAAAGGAGAGAGGACACAAATGACTAACATTAGAAATAAAAAGGGGGACCAATACTAATGACCCCATTGGAATAAAAAGGACTAAAAGTGGATGCTATGAACAACTATATGCCAACAAATTAAACAACCTAGGTGAAATAGACAAATAGCTAGAAATATACAAACTACCTAGACTAACCGAAGAAGAAATAGAGATTTCAACAAACCAATAACTAGTAAAGAGATTGAATTGGTAATCAAAAAAAGCCCAGAGGTGTAAAATAGGGTGATATATAGGAACCCTGTGTTTTATGCATGATTGCTCTGTAAAACCACAATTTCTCTAATGAAAAGGAAAATAAGAGAAAAGAATAGCTCAGGATCAGATGGTTTCACAGGGGAATTTTACCAAACATGCCAAGAATAATTAACACCATTGTTGCTAAAGCTCTTTTCCAAAAAATTGAAGAGGATGGACCACTCCTTAATTCATTCTTTAAGGCCAACATCACCCTTATACCAAAGCCAGATAAAGATACCACAAGAATAGAAAGTACAGAGCAATATATCTTATTAACATAGATGCAAAATCCTCAACAAAATACAAGGAAACTGAACCACTTTCATGGTAAAAAAAATTATATACCATGATCAAGTGGGATTTATCCCAGGTATGCAAGGTAGATCAACATAAGAAAATCAATTAATGTAATATACCACATAAACAAAATGAAGGGAAAAAAATCTCAAGATCATCTCAATTAATGTAGAAAAAGCTTTTGACAAAGCCCAGTACCCCATATGGATAAAAACACTTAGAAAATAAAGAATAAAAGGAAAGATCCTTAACACAATAAAGGGCATATGTGAAAATCCCACAGCTAACAACACATGTAATAGTGAAAGACTAAAAATTTTCCCTCTAATATCATGAAGAAGACAAGGATTCCTACTATCACCACTCTTATTCAACATTGTACAAGTTCTTGCCAGAGCAATTAGGCAAGAAAAAGAAATAAAAGTATCTGAATTATAAAGGAAGAAATAAAGCTTTCCCTATTTGCAGTGGACATGATCCTACTACAGAAAATCCACAAACAAAGCTCTTAGAGCTAATGATTGGATTCAGAAAAATATTGGAGTACAAGCTCAACACCCCAAAATCAGTGCTGTTTCTATACACTAGCAATGAATAATCAGAAGAAGAAACCAAGGGAAAAAAAATCTGTTTACAACAGCACCTAAAACAATCAAATACCTAAGAATAAATTCTAACCAAATATATAAAAGACTTGTACCCAGAAAATGGAAAAAATGGTGTTAAAAAAGTCAAAGAAGGGGCCGGCTATAGCCCAGTGGATAGGGTACCGATTCACCACATGGGAGGCCCCGGGTTCAGTCCCTGGGGGCGTCTCTGGGCGGGCAGACCGCCTTGAGAAGGGCAGGCTGCTGTGGGCAGGGCAGAGCCGCCGTGGGCAGGGCAAGTCACCCATGAACGGAGCAGAGCCGCCCATGAACGGAAGCAGACCCGCCCGCAAACGGAGCAGAGCCGCCTGCACGGTGACCTGACTCGGTGCATCACCGCAACGAGGGGAGACAGAGCAGACACAGAAGAATGCAAAAAAAAAAATGAACACAGCAAGAACAAGCAGAAAGGGGGGGGATATGTAACAACAACAACAACAACAAAAATCAAAGAAGATCTAAATAAATGGAAGGACAGTCTGTGTTCATAGATTAGAAGACTAAATATTAAGGTGTCCGTTCTGCCTAAAGAAATTACAGAGTTATCACAATCCAAATCGAAATTTCAAGAGTCTTCTTGGCAGAAATGGAATAGCCAGTCATCAAATTTATAGGGAAGGTAAGGGGCCCCAAATAGCCAAAGCCATCTTGAAGGTAATGAAGTTGGAGGACTCACACTTCCCAATTAAAACTTATTACAAAGCCACAGCAATCAAAGCAGCATGTTACTGGCGCAAAGACAGACATATAGACAAATGGAATAGTACTGAGATCTAAAAAATAAACCCTCACTTTTATGGTCAACAGATTTTTGACAAGGGAACAAAGACCACTCAAATGGGAAAGAATAGTCTATTCAACAAAGAGTGTTGGTAAAACTGGATCTCCATTTGCAACAGAATGAAGGTGGACACCTACCTCACACCATATATAAAAATCAACTCAAAATGGATCAAAGGAATAAATATAAGAACCAGAACTACCAAATTCCTAGGAAAAAACATAGGGAAATATTTTCAGGACCTTTTGTTAGGCAATGGTTTTTAGACTTTACACATGAATCTCAAGCAATAAAAGAAAAAAAAGAGATAAATGGAACCTCATCAAAATTTAAAACTTTGTACAACACAGAACTTTATCATGCAAGTAAAGTGACAAAGTACACAATGGGAGAAAATATTTGGAAACTGCATATCTGACAAGAGTTTAATATCCAAATTATATAAAGAAATCTTTTGACTCAACAACAAAAAAAAGACAAACAAACCAATTTAAAAATGGGCCAAAGACTTGAACAGACATCTCTCCAAAGAAGATACACAAATGGCCAGAAAGCACATAAGATGCTCAGCATCATTAGCCATCAGGAAAATGCAAATCCAAACCACAATGAGATACCATTCCAAACCCTTTGCAATGGCTGCTTTAAAAAATGGAAAATTGTAAGTATTGAAGAGGATGTGGAGAAATGACAACATTCACTCATTGTCAGTGGCAATGTATAATAGTGCAGCCACTGTGGAAGACAGTTTGGCAGTTCCTCAAAAAGTGAACTATAACATTACCATATGACCCAGCAATACTACTTCTAGGTATATACCCAAAAGACTTTAAAGCAGGGGCCCAGTTATTTGCACACTGATGTTCATAGCAGCATTAATCACAATTGCCAAAAAATGGAAGCAACCCAAGTGCCCATCAACCAATGAATGGATAAACAAAATGTGGTATATACACACAATGGAATAGTATTCAGCCTTAAAAGGAATGGAGTTCTGATACATGTGACAATATGGATGAACCTTGAAGATATCACGTTGAGTGAAATAAGCCAGACACAAAAGGAAAAATATTGGATGATCTAGCTGTATTAATCAGGGTTCTCCAAGGAAACAGAACAAACAGAAGATATTGGTAAATATGAGATTTTTAAAAATTGTCTCACACAACTGTGGTAATGGGTAAATCCACATTCCATAGGACAGCCTGCAAGCCAGGAACTCCAATGAAGGTCCCTGATGAATTCCTCAGTAGAAGCTGTCTGACTGAAGAAGAGATGGAAATCTCTTCCGACTGCTGAAATCATCACATCTCCTTTTAAGGCCTTCAACTGATTGGATGAGATGTCTCTCATTGCTGAAGGTAGTCTACACAGTTGATTGTAGATGTAATCAGCCATAGATTGCAATCAACTTACTAATGATTTAAGTCCACATGATGTCCTCACAGTAACAATTAGACCAGTGCTTGCTTGACCAAGCAAATGGGTACCATTACCTGGCCAAGTTGACATATAAACCTAACCATCACAGTCCACCCCTTGTCAAGTTGGCAGCCACACACATCATCTTAAACCATACTTAATCTCTAAATAAAAACAATAAAAAACATATTTTTCACCTAAACAATACTCAACTGCCTGCATACAACAGGAAATGCACTAAATCTCTCCAGAATAGGGTTCAAGTCCTTGGGTAATGTTCACTCTTATACTTGATATCCTATAATTTAAATGTTACAACATGAAACTTATGTCATATGATAAGGGGATAAGATAGGGAAGAAAACAAAGATATTTTCTTTATGTATGTATACAAACATACTCATTACAAAACAAGGAAGAACTATTCATAACCATTACAGTCCTCAATTCTGTAACTGGTCATGTGGTCATAGTTCATATTTATCACTACTTTTTCCTGCTACCCATTCCATGTTCTCTTTACCCTGAGCAAACACCTCAGCTGGCTGTGGTTCTTTGCCTGGTAGGGTGACCCAAACTTTCATTACTGAAGTTTCTGGGTCATCGGGTGTGCTACTGGGATTGGGTTGTTGCAGTTTTCCATTAATTTTAATCACAGGGCATGCTCTAGGGGATCTCCTGTATTCCAGGAAAATTCTTCTTTACCTCCATTGTGTAATTGCAGTCCTAGTTCCCCTTGATAGTCAGGATCAATCACCACAGCCAGTACAGTAATTCCCTTCTTTGACTATAGATTCAGAGGCATGACGAACCCAAAGCAGCTAGTGGCAGTCCTAACTTCCAGTTCAATGGAATCATTGTTGTGTCTCCTGGTGGAAATACTCCTCCTTCTGGAACGAAGACCTGTAGACCAGTAGAGCTTAAGGTTGCAGGGATGGGAAGCAAAAATTTTTCTAGTGGATCACTAGAGGTAATAGTGAGTAGTGCCGTGCCTATCTCCACCCCTTGATTCTTGGAACTGTGAATCCTGGCTATAGGAGAAAAAGCACCATAGAGTGAATGCTGATTTAGTGCATATATAGCCTCCTGGAGAACATTGCTCCAGCCCTGCAAGGCACTGCCATGTATATGGCACCATAAGGGGTATTTGGGTCACTTCCTCATGTAACTTTCTTGTGCCTTCAGGACCCACTCAAGCACTATCTTGTATATACCACTTTCATTTTATGAAGGAGTGCTAATGTGCCCAACTTTATGGTTTGGTGGGTCAGACAACAACCTGCTCATGATAGGCAACTCAGATCTCATGGTAACTTGGTGGCCCATGATTAAGTGTTTGGTCTCTACTAAGGCCCAGTAGCAGGCCAAAAGGTATTTATCAGAAGTAGAGTAGTTATCTGCAGAGGATGGCAAGGCTTTGCTCCAAAATCATAAGGGTCTGCATTGTGATTCTCCTATAGGGGCCTGCGAAAGGCTCCAGATGGTATCTCTATTTGCCACTGACACTTCCAGCACCGTTGGATTTGCTGGCTCTCATGGCCCAAGTGGCAGAACTGCTTGTACAGCAGCTTGGACCTGTTGCAAAGACTCCTCTTGTTCTAGTCCCACTCAAAACTAGCAGCTTTTCTGGTCACTCAGTAAATGGGCTGTGGTAGCACACCCAAATGAGGAATTTTGTCTCCAAAATCCAAAGAGGCCAACTAGGTGTTGTGCTTCTTTTCTGGTAGTAGGAGGGGCCAGATGCAACAGCTTATCCTTTAGAAGGGCAATCTCGACATGCCCCACACCACTGGACACCTAGAAATTTCACCAAGGTAGAAAGAAGGCACCTACATTTTTGTTGGGCTTATCTCCCATCCTCTGACATCCAAATACCTTACCAATATATCTATATTAGTTGCTATTTCTTGAGCACTATGTCCAACCAACATGATATCATCAATATAATGGACCAGTGTGATGTCTTGAGGGAGGGAGAGACGATGAAGTTCACTCCAGACAAGATTATAACACGTAGCTGGAGAGTTGATATATCCATGAAGAGGGACAATGAAGGTATATTGCTGGCCTTGCCAGCTGAAAGCAAACTGTATCTGGTGGTCTTTACTAACATGAATTGAGAAAAAAAGCATTTGTCATATCAATAGCTGCATACCAGGTGCCAGGGGATGTGCTGATTTGCTCAAGCAATGACACCACATCTGGAACAGCAGCTGCAATTGGAGTCACCACCTGGTTAAGTTTATGATAATCCATGTCTTCCTCCAAGATCCATCTGTTTTCTGCACAGGCCAAATAGGAGAGTTGAATGGAGGTCTGGTGGGAATCAACACACCTGTATCCTTCAACACCTTAATGGTGGCACTGATCACTTCAAACCCTCCAGGAATCCAGTATTTCTTTTGATTTACTATTTTGCTAGGTAGGACAGTTCTAATAGCTTCCACTTGGCCTTTCCTACCATATTAGCCCTCACCCCACAAGTCAGGGAACCATTGTGGAGATTCTGGGAGTTACTGAGTATGTCTGTTCCAATTATGCATTCCAGAACTGAGGAAATAACCTCAGAATGGGTCCAGGGACCCATCGGCCCCACTGTGAGATGGACCTAAGCTAAAACTCCATCAATCACCTGACTGCCATAAGCACCTACTCTGACTAGTGGACCACAGTGATGTTTTCAGTCTCCTAGAATTATTGTCACTTCTAAGCTGGTGTCTATTAGTTTCCAAAACGTCTGATCATTCCCTTTTCCCCAATACACACCTACCCTGGTAAAAGGTCATAGGGCTCTTTAAGGAAGGCTGGGAGGAAGATTAACAGTGTGAAATGTTGGCAGTGTATCAGGGTATTTCCCAAAGGGAACCCAGCCTTCCCCTCATTCAGGGGGCTCCGGATCTATAAACTGTCTCAAAACTGAGCATTGATTAAAGGATCGTGACTCTTTCTGTAATTCAAGGTAGTATTTTTTTTTCACCATCCTTTTTTTTTTAAGATTTATTTTTTATTTATAACATATCCCCCCCTTTCTGCTTGTTCTTGCTGTGTTCATTTTTGCGTTCTTCTGTGTCCACTTGCCTCCCTCCGCTGCGGCGACCTGCCAAGTCAGCTCACCGCACGGCGGCCTGCCTGCTCGTGGCGGCTTTGCCCTGCCCACTGCAGCTTGCCTTCTCAAGGCGGTCTGCCCGCTTGAGGAGGCCCTGGGAACCAAACCCAGGGCCTCCTATGTGGTAAACCAGAGCCCTACCAATTGGGCTACAGCTGGCCCCTCAAGTTAGTATTGATGAAGAAAATGCTGCAGCCCAACTCCTCCCCTTTTCCCTGGAATCCACAACTTTAGGAAGATAAGCACTCCTCCTTCCCTTTTCCCTGGAATTCACAACTTTAGGAAGAGAATGATTCCTCTCCCCCTAAGGCCCTCTGCTTTACGAAGATAAGCTAAACTCTAAACTCTCACCTCTGCTTTTGTAACCACCCCCCAACCCCCCACCCCGCATGCTTGCTTAGGAATTTGCCTGCATAAAGTCCCTATATTAACTCATGAAAGTCAAAACTTAGGGCTCAGAATTTGGGGACTGGATACCCTCTGAGCCCACACGTAATAAAACTTTGTACCTCTGTCTCTCCAAGTGCCGCTTGGGCTTTTGTCATCAGAATTTTGTCTGCTGCAACAGTATGAGCCTGTTTCTCTCTGCCCTGCATGACTGTAGTAGCCCCATCTCCGTGTTTCAACTCTGCTTCCTCATAGTCCCCTTTCCACACAGTAGCTAGAGAGCTAGAAATTCTTTTAGATAATAAAATAAATTTCTAAAATCATGCCCCCAGAAACAGCCCCAAGATGATCCCAGTGGGAAAAAAAGCTGTTCAACACTTCTCTACATTGGAGATTTGCCTCTATATTCAATCTGTCAAAATGTCACTATATATGTACATCAATCTCATTACAACCCCTGCTTCAGTGCACTTCATCATCATCTGACATACTTTATATTTACTTGTTCTCTTGTTAATTGTCCATCTAGTTTCTCTAGAATGAACATTTCAGAAAGGGAGGGTTTGTCTAAATTTTTCACTGCTTTATCAACATAGTCAAGATCTATGCCAGGCTCACAAAGTTAGAGAAAGAAAGAGAGGTGGGGGGCGAGAGAAGGAGAAGGACGGAGGGAGTAAGGGAGGGAGAGAGGAAGGAAGGAAGGAAGATAAAAGGAAGGAAGGAAAGAAAGAAGGAAGGAGGGGAGAAAGGGAGTAAGAGAGGAAAAAGAGAAGAAAGGAAGGAAGAAAAGGAGTTAATGTTTAAATCCAGGCATCAAACTTCAAAGCTTATGCTTCACCAATAAACTAGCTGGCTCCTGGGATAGTTCCAGGTCATGAATGGCCTCAGTAGTCACAACAAAGACTTTCATTTCTATTCTCAGGGCAAGGAGTTATTGAAGAGTAAAATTATTAGATTCACACTTAAAGATTTTTTGACAGCACTGTAGAGAATGTTTTGGATGGAGGGAAATGCCTTAGGAAGATTTGCAATAATCTTTTTTTTTTTTTAAAGATTTATTTATTTT
>PVKH010037714.1:0-11421 GCA_004027955.1 Chaetophractus vellerosus | reverse complement strand
TGTGGTAAGAGTAAGTGTCCATTTGGGCTGGGACCCAGACCTCTGAGTAGGGGGTTGCTACAAAGTTTGTGCTAGTGACTCTGAGAGGGGTCGTGAAATAATTAGCTCTGCAAGTATAGGAAAAATATGCAAACCAGATTCAGCTACTGCTGCAATGAGGCATTGCTGCTGTGTGAGGATGCTCCCGAGAAGCCTAAGGAGCAAATTCCTTCTTCCTTCTCCAGCCTTCCAGTCTCCCTCTAGCGCCCCCTATGTGCAGAGCCTAACAGGGTAAAGCTGGCCCAGCAGGAATGTGACGTGCAGAGTCCCAGCCCCAACAACACAAAGCAGAGTATAGAAAGGTGAGTCTGGATCAGAAGGCTATAGCTTACAAATACAGGTAAAGAATAATTATGAAAATGGATAAAATGAAAAAATATCAAAAACATAGTTTCAACTAGATACATGAGTTGGGCCAAATTTTAATGTGATCTAAGATATGGTAGTGGGGCTATATATGATTTTGGATGTGATGGTGGTAGTTTTGCTTTATTAATGGAATATGCAAAGTGGGCAGGATTTTGGCAATCAGATGCATGGGAGGAGAGACCAGTGGCCTTGTCTTAGATCAGAGAGCTTGGGAACTATAGCAATGAGGAAGAGATGAGGAGTATAAAATAGGGAGAGGTATGGCAATTATGAGAGGGAGAGAAATTTGGTGAATGAAGATCCAAGTAAAGGTTTTGTTTAAAAGATTTTGCTGTGAGCTGTGATAGACTTCTGCAGTAAAAACCTTCTTTATTCATAAACATTGTCAGAATTGGCTTTGTGGGTAAGTGTGGTGGTTTGGAACGCAAGTAACCCCAGAAAATTATGTTCTTAAAGCTAATCCATTTCTCTGAGTGTAAACCTATTTTAAGTAGGACCTTTTGGGTTACTTCAGTTAAGATGTGGCCCAGGGTGAGTCTTAATGAAATCCTTTGTAAATGGGATGAATACAGAGAGAAAGAAAAAGCCACAGAAACGAGAAGCTGAAAGCAAGGAAATCCAGAAGAGAAGGGAGAGACCAGCAGATGCTGCCATGTGCCTAGCCATGTGGCAGAGGAGTCAAGGATCGCTGGCAGCCAGTCTTTGGGAAGAAAGTGTCACCTTGATGATGCTTTGATTTGAACATTTTTCTCAGCCTCAAAATTGTATGCTACTAAATTTCCATTGTTAAACCAACCCATTTAGTGCTATCTGTTTTCAGCAGCTTAGGAAACTAAAACAATAAGTACATTTTATTTACTAACTTATTAAAGACACTAGCACCAAGGAGGGCTCTGTTTAAAGGAAAGTAAGCCATAGAAGATACAATTACCTTAGGTTTAAAAACACATATTAAAATGTATTTGATGTTAATGTATTTTTTTTTAATCCCTACATTACTGTGATAGCCTAATTTGGGAGTATTAGTGTAATTAGTTGTTTATTCAAATAAACCATTGTTACTAAAATAAATGACCCTTTTAAATTAAAAAAAAAGGAAAACAAGGTAAGTTTTTACAATCCAAATTATATAATGAAAATTTCTGAGCCATTTTAAACACTGAAACAATGAAACGTCAGAAAAATTTTAAAGTAGATATTTTCCTGAAAATCAATAATCAAATAGAAAATTTAAAATAAAACATTTTAAAACATGGTGTTTTGATTAGGTAAAAGTGAAAGAAATATAGATAAATGTTTTATATTTAAGGAGCTAAAATCAAAATGACAACTAAATACACTGTATCATCTTATTTATTCAATCTCAAATCAAAGAAAGAAAGAATATTAAAGGATATTATATAAATATTTGGGTAAGCCTAAATGTGGCAATACATTAGAAATTATTATTATATCAATATTAAATTTTATAAGTGTGTTAATTTTATTGTGTTTATATAGGAAAATGCTGCCATATTTAGGATAAACTGACATATCTGCAATTTATTCTCAAATATTTAATAAATAAATAAATCATAATTATTATATATACAGAAAGAGAAAGCAAGTGAGGGAAATTGTTAACACTTGGGAAAGTCTATATAGGTAGTCATTGTACTTTTCTTGCAATTTTTCTGTGAGTTTGAAAGTTTTTAAAGTAAGAGTTAAGGACTAAATTAAATAAATTTCTTATAAAATGATAGTCAATGGCATTAAAGAACAATGAATGGAACACTCCTCATTATTTCGTTTTACTTTTTATAAAATTCAAAAGTTAAAATGCTTAAAGTATACATTTTCAAAATTAAAGTTTACATTCTCAATATTGGTCACAAAATAAGGATGGTGAGGAACAAAATCTTTTATGCCACTTTCAACTCTGATAGTCTGTAATCTCGTATGTATTTAATGTTGTACTACCTCAAAAAATGGATTGTCTTGCAGATATTGACTTGATTTCAAATTCAATCGAGTAGGAAAATAACAGAAAAGATTAGTATTCCCAGGGTTTTGCCAGAAAAGAATTTTGGAGGCAGATTTGACTCAATTTCTAGAAAATACTTTGACGTATTGTTTGTTTTGTTTTGTTTTGTTTGCCATTCAATCAATTCTTCTACTTTTTTCAATTATTTTCTGTAAATTACTCTTCTTCAGAAGCTACATTTCTTTAGACCACTAGAGTGCCATGTTGTCTAATAGTTTAGTGCTATGTAGACTGCTATTCCAATGATTTAAGAATAACCATAATTTATTCAGTCACTAAGAGAGCTGTGCTGTGGAAGAATTCAGCTCCAAAACATAGCACAAAAGAAGGTGTTTCTTTTTGCTATTTTTTTAACAAATCAAAATGTCAACTTTATATATCATGAAACAATGATTTAGTTTATAACTCAAATTGAACTTCACTCAATCTTATCTCTCAAAATATAGTTATGGTATAAGCTTCCAATAACCAAAGTTAGAAAGTTAAAATGTTTTCTCTGTGTTCAAAAGTATATTTGGTTGCAGAAGGAGAAGAGAATTTTTGTCCAGTGATATTCACTGGTCATTGAAGAAATTTTTATTTAAAGAGATGTTTAAAAATCTAAGTTTAGAATATAAGTTACCTAAGTACTATTGTTTTGACTAATATTAAATCAATGACTTATGCTTGAAAATTAGTTTTGAAACATAGAGAAAATTCAGTTGATAGTGAATAAATAGGGCTCAGATTGGGAGTTCTCATTCTTTAGTGGAGGAAGGAAGAAGACAAATAAAAATAGAGAAAATATTGTTCCTACATCACCATATTAACAAACTGTTTAAAACCCATTAATAGTAAAATAGTAATATCAACAACTAAAACAAATTTAAGGCTTCTACTTGTTAGATCATATATTATGACATTTATTTCCATTGAAGTATTTATAATTTAAATTTCAATACTTCCTTGAAGGAATTAAAAATATTTCGGGTGGATATTTTATATTTAATCTAACCTGCAGACCAACATTCATTAACCACTATATTTCACCCTCTTCACCCAGCCATCCTTTTCCACACAACCTCATCCCTAGAGAAACTTAAATCCATTCAAGAGGAAATTGAGGTTTAAAAAAATTTTATCAGTTCTTGTTATAAAATATTTATTCAAATTATAGTGAGTTTTATTTCATCTCATGAAATGTTTAATAGTTTCTATCTTTCATTCGAAGATACGAAAAATTGTTTTAACTATCAAAGAGTGAAAAAAGATGTCTAAAAAACTCCTTAGAAAATACATGAGCAAAAAGTCAGACCACTACACTGGGAAACTCATAATAAAAATAAAAAGAGTGAAAATAAGGAGAAAAGGGGAAACAGAAAGCAAAAATATCCTATTAAAATATCTTTTGGTATAAAATATACTAATACAGTGACCACCCGTTTGCGCCTGACCCTGTCTCAAGATAGAACATTGCATTACTTCAGAAGCCTCCAGTGTGTCTCTCCCCTTCCCATTCCCTTCCTTCTCTCCCAGAGCTAACCTCTAAACTATTTTGCATTTACCCTTCTCCAGCTCTGCTTTATAGTTGTACCACATATGTCTGTACTCCTGCAAACAGATTTTTTTAAACAGTGACTGCTAACCAGGTGACTGCGTTCTCTCTCCTCACCTTTTCTCCCCTCCCCACTCTCTTCCTAAAGGAAAATGTTTCTATTCCTAGTAAAGTGATTCTAAGAACTATTTGCCAATAATTAACAGGTTGAAGTACCTGACAGCTTTGCAACGTGAGGGTATAAGCAGGTAACAGTTATTTCCAAACCATCGCATTTTGCTCACAAAAATACTATTTTTACCACAAACATACAGGCATGGGGCTTTCAATGGTGGCTTCAAACTGTGTCTAAGCAGAATTCTGGAATAGAAATAACCACCAAAATTGTAAACATTTTTAAATTTCTAATAGATGTTCAGATATAGATATAAGAAACTACATAGCATGATCAATTAGAGTAATATTGTTTGGGGAATACTTAGAAATTATTTTATATTTCAAGAAAATTCAGGAAAGGATTAAACCTTTGGACTTTGATAATGGCTAAAGTGAAGTAAAACACGCCCATTAACTTGATCATAAATTTATCTGTTAAAAAGCTTTTGTTAGATAAAACTAATTTGTGGTGGTCTGCACATTTTCACACTTACAAATTTTAAATCAATTTTATTATCAGAAACCTTACTTGCAAGAGAGAGGAGCTCACTTCAAACGGTGTAAGCAAAAAAAAGGGGGGGGAGGGGCTATATGTTCAAATAGTTTGCAATAAAAATGTATGATGCTTTCAGGCATAGACGCATTTTCAAGTACCCAAAACTTCATGAATCTACATCTTTCCATCTCTCAGCTCACTTCTTTGTCCTCTTCACAATGGATTTTCCCACAAGTTGGCAATAATACCTCCCAGCAGCTCCAGCTCTGGTCTTAGCTACTGAGGGAAGAGAGCTCTACTTTCCCAGTAATTCTGCAAAACACCTTAGGTCAGATGCCCATCCTTGAACCATTATATTATGCCTGAGTTGTGCTTAGGTTGGCCAGGCCAAGGTCATGTGCCCAGCATCTAGAAGACTGCAAGTCTTTGCATACCTAGGGATTCACATACCCCAAAATACTTAGTTTACATTTGCTGAGTGAATTGTCTTAATTTTTCTAGGTCTCAGTTTCCACACGTGTTAAATGAGAGGTACGACTAATGACTCAGTGTGCTATGTTTAACGTGTGACCCTCTTGCTCGAATGGTGGACTATAACTGTTTGAATCAGAGAATTTTTTAAAAAGAATTGAAAAAGTATGAGAAGGTGGAAAATTACTTGAATTACTAAAGGTAAAAACTAGTTGCACTTAGGAAAAAAAATGCTATGATAATAGTTTTCTTTAGGACCCTTTATTAATCGAATTCCTTTCCCACTCCCGCTTTTTAACTTCAGTGATATTTGCATCAATGACTTGCTCTTTTTTGTGTGTGGCTTCAAGCTACCATTGGACCACCCAGACATTTACTGTCCTTGAGCTCCTGATTTTGTATCGTTTCCCTTCCCTTGCTTATACTTTATTATCATTCTCTCAAACAATTATTTGATCTCAACCAAGCACCTCCCCTTCTCTCTGGGTACAGTTACTCACAGCCTTTTCTGGAGGAAATGTTGTAGAGTAGCTTTTTTGTACAGAGAAAAGGGTGACACTCCCTGCAAAGAAATTCGCTATAGCAGTGAAAATATATGGATGGAGATGGGACTTCAAAGCAGCTTCATTTCCAACAAATTGGCTATTAGTAAAAGACTATGCTCTCATTAGGAAGCCATAGGCTGACTCATTAGTAGGAGGCAGCCATGATTTTATTTTCCATTGACCAATTTCAATTTAGAGGTAGTAGCTATACCCCACAAATTAGGTGAATGATTAAAATTATATTATGTACCATTATCGATGGGTTATTATATGCCAAGCATCTTGCTAAGGACTTTGTGCATTGTTAAATTTCTATGACAAAATAGCTAGTAAGTATTATCAGTCCCACCTTATAGGTGCAGCAGCTGTGTTTGGACATTACACACCTTACTTGCTCACTCAGAGGAGTGTTGAGATTTGAACCCAGATCTCTGGGAACCAGGCCCCATGCCCTTTATCCTTGCTATAGTCTACTTTAAGTTTAGATGAGCTTTATTTTCTTTATTAAAAATTTTAAATACAGTATTTGCTATTTATGAAAAATATGTTTAATGTGATTTAGGAGTATAAGAGATGATAAATTTATATCTTTATTTTTTAAACCTTTTTATTCTTCTCTATATGCAGGAATTTTGTGCTTCTTATGAACCAACCTTTTTGTAAACATTAAATTTTAGAGGTATGAAATACAAGATAACTAGCTATGTTAGCATTTTTGGAAAGTTCAGTTGAAAGTCATTATTTGGGTAGAAAAATATGCCCCAGGCATAAAATTCTCCTAGGAAGCTCAATGATGCTTATAAAATAAAGAGTAGTATCATTAGAAAAGTAGTGAAGGGTATTGGCCTATTTTTCCTGGTTTCAAGTATTTTTCTGCACCTGGGACTTATCTTTGTAACTATCATGTTGATTGAAAGGGTATTCTTTACATTATGTTACAAATTTTGTCAAGTTTCATGAGAGAGCTCCTTTCAGAACTTAATACAATAAGCTCTGATTCTAATGATGCCATTTTTTGTTTTATTTTGTTGTATGTTTTTAACATAAAACACAAATAATAACCTTAATTTATAAATCCACATATCCCACTTTCATCTCTTAGGACAATATTATTATAGAAATATCGCATATCTTGGGGCCGGCTGTAGCCCAATTGGTAGGGCGCTGGTTTACCACATAGGAGGCCCCAGGTTTGGTTCCCGGGGCCTCCTTGAGCAGGTGGACCACCTTGAGAAGGCAAGCCGCCACGGGCAGGGCAAGCCCCCACGAGCAAGGCAAGCTGCCGCGTGGTGAGCTGACTCGGCGGGTCGCCACAGCAGCAGGAGACAAGCAGACACAGAAGAACACAAAAATGAACACAGGAAGAACAAGCAGAAAGTGGGGGGATATGTAATAAATAAAAAATAAATCTTAAAAAAAAAGAAAGAAATATCACATATCTTTTGTTCTACATAACTTAGTTAATTTCTAAAACCCATATAGTTTATTTTCTTCTCCTGGTTTAATACTCTTATAAGATTTCTCACATACTATAATTAAATAAAACTCCTATTATATCTTTGTTACAAAGGTGAAATAACTACATTATTTTTGATATTTCATGTATTTCTTGCTGAATTTTCTAAAGCATACTGTCTTAGCTTCCTATGGCTGCTATAACAAAGTGCCACAAACTGGGTGGTTTCAAACAACAGAAATTTATTGTCTTGCAGTTCTGGAGGCCAGAAATCTAGAACCAAGATGTCAACAGGGCCATGCTTCCTCTAAAGTCTGCAGGGAAAAGTCAGTTCCATCCCTATCTCCTGGCTTCTGGAGGTGGCTTGCCCCTTATCCATGGCATTCTCTGCCTCAGTTGTCACATGGTGCTCTCCTCTCTTCTGTCTCTCTCCGGGTTCTGTGTCAACATTACCTCTTCTTATGATGTCAGCAATCATATTGGATACTGGGTGAAGGGACCACCCTACTCTAGTATGACATTTTAACTTGCCTAATTCTATTTATAACCACCTTATTTCCAAACAGGTCCATTCTAAGGTTCTGGGGATTTGTACTTCAACATATCTTTGGGAAGGGGACAGGCAGGAAATACAATCTACCCATTGTACCTGCTCTTACATATTTAAAGATACTATGTTTTTAAAAAAAGAGAGAGAAACTATGTTAAAATACAAAGTCATGAGAATGAGGCAGGTTTTCTGCCATCTACAAAATTTCTCGAATGACTTAAAAGCCAAAGTAAAGATTTGTCATTTTTGAAATTGTATTTCCTAAAATGAAATGGTGGACATTACTTAGTGATTTTTATATAAAACTATACTGCTTTTTTCTATTATATACACGGAGTTCATCAGTGAAACTGCAGGTTTCATAATTAAATATAAAAATTGAGGCGTTCACACAGATATGCTAATAACTCCATTAAACTTCTCCCTTTATATGTAAATTCAAGCCCAGATGTTGCATCATTTGCAAATCTTGCAATTAAAGCGTTTTATAACTTCAGTTATGCAAAGGGGCAGCAGACTGGAAAATGGGTAAAATTGCTTGGCTAGGACATTACCATGGCAACAAACTGACCTCCATTCAATTAGTTACCACTGAAGATTTAGCTATTAATTATAGTGGTCAAAAGTGGGTATCATCTGGATCTCCTCTTACCTTTTAAATATGGACATTTTTCACTCAACATAAATCTTTGACTTTAGAGGCAGGTCTCCCAAACTGAAGTATTGTAAGTGATACTGCTTAAGCACTGATGGATGTGAGGGTCACGAAGGGAATGTCATTTATCAGCTATATTCAGGATAGTTCCTCAACTTTCTGTAATCTAAGCACTCTGTCTGGCAAGCTGCAAAGTGAATATTCATTACTGCTCATTTTGCTCATTGAACTTTTTGCATTATGTGTGTCAGCAATTACATCTCACTTTAGAAAGCAGTCACTAATTAGGGCCACAACAATCACCATGGGGCCTCTGAAATAGATAGATGCCCCCATTTTTGGTCAGAGTTTTACATTTTCCAGCAAAAAAGTAAGTTATTATTTTCTTGGCAGAGTATAAAAGAAATGTTGCATGTTAATTATGGAGGTATTTTTATATAGAGATAAAAATTTCTTTTTGCACTTTATTGAAGACTTGAAAATAAGAAATATACACAATGAAATTCAAAAAGACTGTGTTAAAGAACCTCTTTTAATCATTGCATCCATAATGCAATGTAAATAGTAAACACCTTTAAGACATGCTGCAGGTCAGCCACTGTGATATTCCAGCACCACACAGGTCATGACTTCTCATTCAACATTTATTAGGCACCTGCTGTGTAAAAAACACCATTTTGTGTACTGGGGATACAGTGATGCATAAGGGTCACAAGGTCCCTATTCAATTAGAAAGAGATATAAAATAATCAAATAAAAAGGAAAATATCATTAATAAGAAGTGGTATGCCAAGGATTAAAACAGGGCAAAGAGTCAAAGAATTACTAGGCATCCATTCTGGATAGCAGTAGTAGTAGCCTTAGTAGAGTAGGCAGAGAAAAGTAGCCACATTGAAAGTTATTTTCCTTAAGTATAGTTTTTTTAAAAATAAAAACAAAGTTGCTCCCAAAATTAAGCTATTTTATCATCCACTCGATGACACAACAGACCCATGAGATTATAACATGAGAATGTTGGACAGTTGTGATAACCAAATTCCTTTGGTTAGTGTGCAAAAGCAAGAATTTTATTTATTTATTTTTGTGCTGTAATGGTATGGCTGTGAACATTCCTATACATAGCTCCTCATGCCAATGTGCAAGATTTTCTCCTGACAATATTCCCAGGACTGGAATTGATGGTTTTACCATAATAAAATAACCAAAAGTCCATCTGCAGGAAAAGAAAGAGATAAATTGTAGTATAATCAACAATGAAATATTATACAGCTGTGAAAATGTATGGATTACAGTTAACTACAAGCAATCATTGATTTGATCTTAATAAAAAGTCAAGAGAAAATGATCAGGACCTATAAAACTACCTGCTAGTTTTTATTTTTTAAAAACCAATAGAAGACTTTTGGGAAGATGGAGAATTAGAGAAAAACAAGATTCACTTCTCTCCCAGAAAAATAGCTAGAGGACAGGCAGAAATGGCCTGGAAAAAAAAATTCTAGGTTTTAAGATACCAGGGGAAGGCTGGACAGCACCCAGAAAAGAGAGAGGCAAAGGAAAAGAACCTTGATGGGAAAACTCTGAGTAAAATCTGCAGCTATAGCAGCTGGTGCCCATCCCCTCCCCACCCTTGGAGCAGAAAGATTTGAATTCTCCAGCCCTGGCTGGCGGCTACGGATAGAGGGGGCCACAGGGATCCACCACCCCAGGAAAGGGGAGACAGGGGAATGCAGCATAAGACTGATTCAGCTTTTGGCCAACAAATTTAGACTGCTGTGTCCCATGAGTGCTTCCAGGCTGGTTGGGACTGTGCCATTGTTTGCCCTGGGAGCTGGTGGGGACTAAAGTGATTCAATCCTCTCAAACACCCTCCCTACTAACATGGGCTGGTTGTTGAGCATACAGAGGAGTGGAATTATTTCCTACCAGAGAAAAGGGAAGGGGCCGCCAGCAATGGTTGGAGAACAGCCTCTGGGAAAGTTTGAATTGCTAGGCTCTGAATAGCCTCAAGGCAGGATCCTCTGTCACATTGTTGCTGTCTGTGGTGCAACAAACATACTGTTGACCAGGCTTTGAACTGAGAGGGCTGCTGAATAGCACCATCTGCTGGTGGATAGGTGGATAGAGGAAGTGCATGTGAGGAAATTAAAAGTTAACAAGAGAGACTTTTTAGAGCCATCACAGCTTTCCTCTCCAAAGTCCTTGGAAGCAGGTCTGCAACCCATTCCTAGGTCCATGGCCTGGATTTGAGCAACAAAATGGGGACAATCCTAAAGAGCTAGAACAGGATGAACCAAGAATCAAAGAATGGCAGTAATAAACAGCCTTCTGCCACTAAGAGAAATTGAGCATCAGAGTAAACCATCATAATCAGATGCCTAGACATCAGCAAAAAATTTACAAGCCATAATTTTAAAAAATGGAAGGTCTGGCCCAAGCAAAGGATTATAGCAAAGCCCCAGATGAGACAAAGGATTTGAGACAACTAATCAACAAGTCTCATACAAATCTAAATAAAATCAACAAGCTGAAAGACATTATGCATAAAGAGATAAAGTACATCAAGAATACACTGGGTGAGCACAAAGTAGAATTTGAAAACCTGAATAAAAAAATAATAGAGCTTATGGGAATGAAAGACACAATAGGTGAGAGCAAAAACACATTAGAGGCATACAACAGCAGACTCAAAATGATAGAAAAAAGAATAAAGGAGGCAGAAGACAGAACAGCTGAAAATGAAGACAGAAAAGAACAGAGGGAGAAAGAATGGAAAAAAATTGAGCAGGGGCTCAGTGAGTTGAATGATAACATGAAGCACAACAACATACATGTCATGGGAGTTCCAGAAAGAGAAGAGGAGGGAAAAGGGGCAGAAAGAGTATTTGAGGAAATAATGGCCAAAAATTTCACAAAATTCAAAGAAATGAATTTACATGTCCAAGAAACACAATGTACTTCAATAAGAATAAATCCAAATAGAACTACTCAAATAGACATACTAATCAGAACGTCAAATGCCAAAGGTAAAGAGAAAATTCTGAAAACAGCAAGGATGAAACAAACCATAGCATACAAGGGACACCCAGTAAGACAGTGAGGATTTCTCATCAGAAATCAAGGAAGTGAG
>PVKH010037713.1:0-11428 GCA_004027955.1 Chaetophractus vellerosus | reverse complement strand
GACCTGCCCTGCCCATGGCGGCTTTTGCCTGTCCGTGGCAGCTTTTTGCCCTGCCCACGGCGGCTCCGGCCCGCCCACGGCGGCTTGCCATTCTCAAGGCGGTCTGCCCGCTAGGAGAGGTCCCCGGGAACCGAACCCAGGGCCTCCCATGTGGTTTCCCAGCGAGCTCTTTATCCACTGAGCTATCTAGCCGGGCCCTTGATGAAACAATTTGGTGTTATTTTGTAAAGTTGAATATTTATATACTTTACAATTCAACCATATCACTCCTAGGTATGAACTCCCCAAAACTCATGTACATTTGTGTCCAGATAAATGTATACAAATGTACTTAGTAGCATTGTTCAAAAGAGCAAAAAATATTAGGAACAACACTAATGACCATTGACAAGAGAACAGAGAAATTGTGGGATATTATACAGCAGTGGAAAGGAATTGTGCACTCAACATGTTCAAGCTCTGTAACAATGCTGAATGAAGAACAAGTCTTGGAAGGCTACATACAGTACATGGTTTAGACATAATAGGCATTTGATAAAACTAAAAACTGAAAAATCAAGGGAAAGATAAACACAGAATTCAGGAGAGTAGTTATTTCTCAAGTGGGTGGGGGAGGTAAGGTGAGTGAGATGGGCAGGATTATATAGGCAGATATATATTATAAGTAATGTGTTGGTAGTAGGTTCACAGGTTTTGAGAAAAAGAAAAAAGAAAAAATATAATTTTAAAAGAATATTAACATTAATTATGTCTTGTACTTTTCTTATTTAAATATTATTATTATTATGAAATACCTATATTTTCAATTTTCCTAATCTGAGTGCCTACCAGACAATCAAAGGATAACTGTTTCAAAACATATTCCTTATAAAAGACAAAATTCTAATTCTGGAAAACAAGCATCTGAGATGTGTTTGCTTATCTTGCTTGACTTTTAGATACTGGTGTTGATCTCCAAGTGGAATTTCCAAACCAGTGACTTTTATAAAAATATGAAATACTGTGGAAAGAAGTAAGAAATAAGGAGCAGGAGAGTGGGAAAGGAAAGACAATTTACAGAACAAACTTGCACAAGAACTTAATGGTCTTCTTCCATCCCTATAAGTCAATAAATCATTTTCCCACAGGCCAGACTGTTAACAGTAGAATTTGGACTCGTTTTGCTCATTTTGGAGATGGTTACAAGTGCTCGGACTGGTGCCATGTTATGCATTTGGAAGAATGATTGCATTATAAAACCCATTCCAAGCTTCCCACTGCTCCAGCAATGGAAATAGTGAAGAATGTTTGGACTGATTTAAAATGTGAAGATGTAATTCCAATATCATGGAAGTCTTCCACCACTTAAACATTCCACCAAATAAATCTGTCACCTGACTACTTAAGTTCTGATGTTAGAAAAGAAAAAAAGTTTCATTTCTTCTAATAGTCACTTGTACATAGCTCATAGGACAATGCCAGGTTAAATTAGCGCATGATTGAGACTCTAAGCTTAGCACCCAGTAGAAAATAATCAGCCTCTACAGAGAAGGCTTTAAGAGGTCTGGCTGGTAAGATGCCCTAAATGATCTTCCTGACTAAAAACTGAAATACTAGATTAAATGTTGAAAAAACAACCACACTATTTTAAATGCATTACTCAGCTGGCACTAAATTAAGGAATGTGCAGAATCCCAAAGGGAAGTGAAATAAGAATCCTGGGAGGTAGGCTAATACCAAATCCCACTGATGCCCTAGCGGTGTGGCCAGACCCTGGAGATGCTGAAACTGAGGAAATCAGTTTCAACTCAGGACTCAAAGAATTCCCACCAGATAGCTTCCCAAGAACAATCAGGCAGAATTCACAGAACTCTCAAGGAAAGAAGGTATCATGAGTGAAGTTCAGCAGAAACAATAGAAAACAGAAAGAAACCCACAGACACTTCAAATAGGGGAATTATCAGACACAGGATAAGGGTTTTAATATGTTTAAAGTGAATGTAATAATTGATATTTAAAACTTTGCGGACTGACAATAGCAGATTAGACACAGCTGTTGAGAAAAAAATGAATGGAAGATAAATCCAAAGAAGGGAATAAAATCTGGAGAGATGAGGGGATGGGAAATATGAAAGAGAAGTTAGGAGGCAAGAGGGATAAAGTGGGAATGCTTAACATATGTCTAGTTTGAGTTCCAGAGGGAGACAATAGAGAGACTGTGCAAGAGGCACTATTCAAAGAGAGAATTTCCCAGAGCTGCCCAAAGGCCTAAATCCTGAGATCCAGTAAGCCCAATGAATTCCAACCAGGATACATTTTTGAAAAATTACAGTATGCCTTAGATTCAGCTGACATGTCTTGATTAAGTTACCTGTTAAGACTAGGGCTTTGATTCGACCACGTCAGTAGGGCATAACTCAGGGTTGAGTCCCCACCCCTTTGGTGGGCTGATATAAATGAACACTCAAAGAAGAATACAGGAGAAGAGAGAGAGCTCCATAGACCCAGAAGAGGTGAGAATGTGGTCATTTCAGTCCTGCCATGTGAGGGAAAGGAGAAGGCTCAAACAGCTAAAGCCATAGGAACAGAGACGAGCCATTTGCCTGATAGTTTGCAGCAAAGAGAACAGAGCAGCTGAGAAGCCCCGAGAGACCAGGCAGAGATTGCCTGCCTTCTTGCTTCAACACATGGCAACAGACTTTGGTGAGAAAGCAGCCTTGAGTTGGACTCTTTAGGGCCTTGTAACTGTAAACTTTTACCTTAAATAAATACCCTTTATAAAAGCCAACAGATTTCTGGTACTTTGCATCAGCACCCCTTTGGCTGACTAATACAGATGGCATGTTTTATTAGGGAGATTTAAGGAGAGTTTTTTTTAAAGGTACTATCTTCAAAAGTGAGGACATGATTTAGGGAATCCCCAAGGGACAATGCCAGTACCTGAGGCTAGTAGCAGTAGATCTCTTTAGCCACCTTGCAAGGAAGGGCAGCTGAACCTAGAGTACTGTGTGACCAGGGAGCTAGAGTTTCAGGAGGTAGTCGAGGCCAGCCCACAGCATCCTGGCAAGTAGGGGTCGGTAGAGATAATCCCCTGCCCTCATCAACCCACACCCTCTTCCTGGATCTCTTACCATGCTCCCCATTGGCGGAATCCAACCAGAAGCCAGAGGGCAAAGGGGTCCCCCTGATTTGGTCCATTCAGGTCAGTCCACTAGGACACAGAGCTGGGTGGAAAGGGTGACTAGTAGGTGGGGGGATGGGGAGGTGGAGGGGGCAAATGGAAACTATTCAGCATAGTCATTATACTCTTTTCTTTTAGTAAAAAAATTAGTAAAGGACACTAATATTAAGTATGCAGCTCAATCAATTTTTATATATGCATACACCTTGCACCATATAAAGAGTCAGACTATTTTCAGCACCCAGGGAGGCTTCTTGCTTGGTCTAGGCAATGACCAGCGCCCCGCCCACCTGACTTTTATCAGTATAGACTGGTTTCACCTGGGCCTGGACGTAATGTAGCTGGGAACACAATCCACAATCTTTGGCTTGTCTCTTTCTCTCACATCTCTGTGAGATTCATCTATGTTGTTATATCTAGCAACAGTTCATTCCTTTTCGTTGCTGTGGAGTATTCACAAATATAATATTATTTATATGTATTCATTCCATTGCTTAAGGGCATTTGAGTTTGTTTCTGTTTTGTTTTGTTTTGCTATTATGAATAAAGCTGCTGTGACTCTGGTCTTTTTCTTTGTAAAAATGTGTTTCTGCAAGGTTGTGAACTTTCTATCTATGCAAAATGAATAAAGATGAAAATATTAACCAAACACCAATCTCCTGATGTTGACTTGATTTCCACATCCAGAAAGTGGAAACCTGGAACAAAATACTTCACTGAATGAAAATAGTTCACTTAGAGAGCTTTAGATGGTGTCCATGGCCACTTCTCAGCAACCCCAGCCTCAGACGGGCCTTTGAGGACAAAGCAAGGTGGGAGCAAAGCACTGAACCCGGCAGTACCTGTCACGGAGGGTGCTCCTGGGGTGCTCACCGTGAGCTCCCGTGCAGCCATCTGGTGCTCTTCCTTCTTGTATTAGCTTTAGTGGGCAGAGCAAGACTTGTACTGAAACAGGAGGAAAAAGCACAAACGTTACTAAGCTTACATTTCTCTTCTTTAAGAGCTACAAACTTCTAGTTTGCAACTAGAAGGAGGATTGTGCTGACCTGTTTAAATAGATAAAGCCAAAACATCAGAGTTTATAAGGCAACCTATAGTTTTTCAGCTTTTGTGGGGCTGGAAGTATGGCATTTTTCCAAACTACTTATTTAGAAGGAGGGAGCAAAGGAGGGAAGGAGGAGGAGAGAGACAGGGAGAAAGGCAGGTGTTCCTTAAACCTTGAGGCCCCTTAACTTTATCATGCACGTGATTCCAAATAGTTTCTAAAGCAGAGTGAGGGGCACGGGCTGCTGGAAAATGCAGGTCTCTGGCCCTTCCGTAACATCACATAAATAAGTCGAGAAGAGAAGGGAGACCGGGGTAAGGTAATCAGGCTTCGAGCAGCCCCAGGAAAATAAAAGAGGGCAGGGGAGCCTGGTGCATTTGTGAATCTCGTGCCTGGAATGCCTTCCCCATGACGGTTTAGGGAGTGGGCCCTAGACCCACATTGCTGAATCTGAGCCCCGCTCCTGCCCCTCATTAACTGTGGAACCCAAGGGAGGCTCTTTATGCCCTGTGCCTCAGTTTCTTCGCATGTAGCCTTGGGCTAATGATAGTATCCACATCATATGGTGGTGGTTTGAATTAAGAGGTTAGTACATGCAAAACACTCAATACACTGCCTAGCCCATTGTGAGTGCTATTATATCCATTTCCGTAAATGTTTAAGATTCATCTCAAAACCGACTTTATCTAGTTTGCCTGCACTTTTCATAGCCTTCTGTGCTGGGCCAGTACCGACCTGTTTGCAGTTGCAGGGTTTCATGCTGTGCTATAACCAACTTTGCTTGTTCCCTGCATGAGTACCAACTCCCTAACTCGGGTGGAAATGCAATGATTGTCCCTTCAGATTGTTAGTCCTCAAGGAACCTGCTATAGTGCTCTGTCAACTCTCAATTAAAATTACCACGGAACCAGCAGGTGATGAGGTGAGAGTGAAAGAAAAGTTGTTCTGAGTCAAGGATTTCCAGGCTGCAACAGAATCCAGATCATTTAGTGTTTATGAGAAGCGAAGTCTCAAGGAACTGGTTAAGGCCCAGGAGAGAGTGATTCTACTTCACATACTTTGTATATATGATTAATCTAAAGATAATAGTCTAAATAATCATCTAAATGTAGAAAATGCACACATATGTGGCACATTTTATGACAAGTTCTCGCCAGGCATGCAATTTTATGGCAATTGTTAAACTCTTCAAAATTGAGACTTACACAATATTAACTAGACTGTACAAAGAATGGCCCCAAAACTAAAAGTAGCCTGGAAAATGTCATGATCTATTTCTGCTATTAAAGGTCAGCCCATCTCCTTGCTTTTATTTAGGAGGTTAAACTGGAAATTTTTAACATTAATACAGGAAGAATAGTAACCACAGAAACATGCATTTATCAATTCCCATGGTAAAGAAAGCAACTCCTTGCATGGAATGAGTTGAGGTGCTTGAGCAAGTACTTTAACCTAAAAATCCCACCCCTACAGCTCTGAACTTTAAAGCAATGGGAATTCTCAAAATCAAAGGCCACCCATTTAATAACAAGCATGACAATTTTGATTGAGTTAAGATACTATAAAGAAATGCAAAAATGTGATGACAACAGACCAAACCATCCATAGTAAAGGAGAAAAACAACCAATCTTCAGATTGCAAGGGAAAGGAATGCTGACACTTATTGAAAGTTTGTTCTTTGCCAAGCACTTCTTATGGTTCATTTAAGCTTCTTGACCAACCTCTAAGTATACATACATATATATTTATTTGTATCTTTTTCTAATTGCGAAAGTATTACAGGCTTGTGGTGGAAAAATTGGAAAATACTGAAGAAGTATCAGCAGGAAAGCAAACATCAGTCATCTTACCGTCCAAAGATAACCATTGTCAGCAGTTTGTTGTATTTCTCCCTCTTTGCATATTGTTTTACATAAGTGAGATTGTATCTGATTGCTGTATATCTTTAAAAAATTTTCCTCCAACCATTAACTATTCTTAGAATGGAAGCTCAATATGGGCAGGAATTTTTGTCTGTTTTTGTCATTATTTTTTTCACCGGTTCCTGGAACAGTGCCTGGTACATAGTAGACACTCAATAAGTACTTGCTGAATGAACAATTCTAATAATTGGAAATCCATAAACAGTGTTCATGTTATCATGGTTGTATTCCTTATTCTAGGGCTAAATTCCTTCTTTCCTGTTCCAAGGCCATAGTGCCATTCACTTTAAAAGAGGATATGCTAACATCAAGCAAGGTCAAATGGATTCTCTTTTCTAACATTAGCAATTGCTCAAATTAGCAACAAATGTTTGTTAGAATACACTGATGATATCATATGGGCATAGAGTTTTGTTTGTGGGAAAGTTTTAAATTACAGAGTCAACATCTTTATTAGTTATAGGTCTGCTCTGATTTTCTATTTTTTCTGATGTGAGGTTTCACAAGTTGTGTTCCTAGAAATTTGTCCATTTTATCCCAGTCTTTGAATTTGTTGTCATGAACTTCTAAACATTATACTAACATACTAATTTTAATTTCTGAAATATCTTTAGTGATGACTCCTTTTTTGTCCTGATAAAAGCTCATGTCTTTTTTCTTAACCAATCTTGCTAGGTATTCATCCATTTTATTAATCTTTTTAAGAGGTGAAATTGCTGGGTCCCAGGGTATAAATGTGTTAGTTGACATGCCAAGTTTTGTTTTGCTTTTTTGTTGTTGTTGTTGTTTTGTTTTTACCAACTTACACACCCACCAGGAGTATGTGAAATTTTCAGTTGGTCTGCATCCTTCCCAAAACATAGAATTGACAGTCTTTAATTTTAGCTGTTCTGGTGGATGCATGGTGGTATCTTATGATTGGAATTTGCCTTTACCTAACTAATGGTTGTGAGCACCTTTTCATGTTTATTTGCTATTTAGATGTCTTCTTTGTGAAGTACCTATTTTTTTTTCCATTTTTCTATTTGTTATCTCTCTTCCTTTGAAAGAGTTCTTTACATATTTTAGTTATGCATTCTATCTGGATTATCTGGATTATCAAAATCATCTTCCACTTCTTGGCTTGCTTTTCACTCTCTTAATGCTGTCATTAGATTAACAGCATCTTAATTTTGTGTAGTCTTGTTTATCAATCCTCTATTGTGTTTAGTGCATTTTATAAAGTCTTTACTTACCCCAAAAACATGAAGATATTTTTCTGTTTTATTCTAGAAGTTTACTGGTTTTGCCTTTCATATTTAGATATACAATCTACTTGGAATTGATTTTGAGTACAACTTCTCTTTTTTGAATATGGATATTCAATTGCTACAGCATGACTAATTGTAAAAACCCATCTTTCTCATTGCACTTAAATGTCACCTTTGCTGTAAATCAAATGGCTATTTTTTTTTTTTTGGCCTGTTTCTGGACCTTCTAATATGTTTTATTTCTCAATTTGCCTCTCTTTGTGTAAATAGCAAACTGATTTATTCCTACAATCTTAAAATTAATCTTGATATATGGAAGTACAAGTTCTCCAAATTAGCTTCTTTTCAAGACTACCTTGGCCATTTCTGGACTTTTTCATTTCCGTTTAAATTTGAGAAAGGGCTTGTCAATATCCACAAAGAAAAATATCTGCTGAGATTTTTATTGAAATTGCATTTAATCTATAGATCAACTTGTGGAGACTTGACATATTAATGATATTGGTTTTCCAATCTAGAACCATGGTATAAATCTCCATTTGTTTATATATTCTTTAATTTATTTCAATGATGTTTTATAAATTTTCTGGCCTAGAAGTCAGTCTTGCACATTTTTCATCAGATGTATATCTATGTTTTTGATAATTTTGATGCCATTATAAATGGTGTGTTTAAAACATTTTTTCATTTTATAATTCTCTGTTAGAATATATAATACAAAATATTTTTGTATTGATCTTGAATCTAACATCCTTGCTAACTTCAAATATTAATGATAATAGTTTGTATATTATTTTGTATTTTCTGAGCATGACACCTTTATTTACAACTTTTTAATCATTCAAATTTTTTTCTTGCCTTATTGCACTGGCTCAGACCTCTGTTACAATGTTAAATAAAAGTGGGGATATTAGGAATCTTTGTCTCATTCCTGATCTAAGGAGGAAAGCTTTAGATGAATCAAAAGTATGATGCTTGCTCTACATTTTATTGTAGAAAGATCTTTATCAAATTAAGGAAATTCTCTTCTATTTCTACTCTTCTTTATTTAATCACTTTTGGGGATTGAATTTTATCAAAAGCTTTTTCTGCATCTATTGACATGATAATATTATTTTCTCCTTTATGTGGTAGGTTGCATTTTATTGATTTTTATGTTAAAGCAACTTTGGATTCCTTGAATAAATCCAACTTTTTGTGATGTATATCTTTTTTAAAAATTAATTGTTGGATTTAATTTGTTAATAATTTTTTTAGGTTCATGCATCTATGTTCATGAGCAAACTGGCCTATAACTCTCTTTCCTTATAATGTTTTGCTGAGCTTTGCTATCACGAGTATGCTGCCTTCATAAAAATGAATTAGAAAGCATTTCTTCCTTTTTGGGGAGAGGTTTTTTTTTTTGTTTTGTTTTTTTAAAGATTTATTTATTTTATTACATATCTCCCCTTCCCCCCCGCTGTGGGGACACATCGAGACTGGTCACTGCGCAGGCGCGGCTTTCCCCGCTTGTGGGAAGCTTCTGCTTCCAATCACAGCCGGCTTTCAGTTTGCGAGTGGCTGGCTGCGCTCCATTCGCGGGCTACCTGCCCTGCCCGTGGCGGCTTTTGCCCTGTCCGTGGCAGTTTTTTGCCCTGCCCACGGCGGCTCTGGCCCGCCCATGGCAGCTTGCCATTCTCAAGGCGGTCTGCCGGCTAGGAGAGGTCCCCGGGAACCGGGCCTGGGGCCTCCCATGTGGTATGCCGGTGCCCTATCCACTGGGCTATCGAGCCGGCCCTGTTTTTTGTTTTTTAAGGTTGGTGTTATATCTTCCTTAAGGTATGGAAATGTTCAATAGTGAAGTCATCTGGACCTAGAGAATTTTTAGTGGAAAGATTTTCAATTATTGATTTCATTTTTAAATAGATATTCAGATTTTCCATTTCTTCTTTTATTAGCTGTGATGGATTGTATTTTCTTGGGAATTTTTCCATTTCATCTTAATTTACAAATTTATTGACTAAATGTATTCCCGATATCTCATATTATCTTTTAAATGTCTTTATGATCTCTACTGACTTCCTTTCTTTGATTCCCAATATCAGTTATTTGGGCCCTCTTTTTTCTCTTTCTCAGTCTTCAAAGAAGTTATGAGTCTTTCAGAGAACCAGTTTTCAACTTTGTTGATTTTTCTCCATATTTGTCCATAAGTCTTCTATTTCATTAATTTCTGCTCTTATACTAATATTCCCTTCTGCCTACATTCTTGGGTTTAATTTGATGGGTTTTTCCCTAAATTTTTTGACAAGGATAGTGAGATCACTGTTTTTAATGTTTCTTCTTTTTAACACAGGCATACAATGCCTATAAATATTTCTCTCAGCATAATCATTAGTAGTACCCAACATATTGCTATGTGGAATATTTTATTTTCGTTCAGTTCAAAATATCATTTAGTTCCCTGGGGATTTCTTTTCTGACCCAAAGTTTATTTTGAAATGAGTTACTTAATTTCAAAATAGTTGGGGATTATCTAGTGATTATTTTTTGGTTTGTTTTATTTCTAGCTTAATTCCACTGTGGTAAGATAACAAGACTTCAATTCTTTCAGAAAAATTTTTTCAATCCTTTGAAATTCATTAAGACTTGTTTTCTGGCCTAGTTATAATCAATTTTGCTAAGTGTTCCGTGTAACCTGAAAAAAAGAATATTCTGTCATTGTTAGGTGCAATGTTAATTAGATTGTGTTAATTTCAAAATCCTGTAACCTTATTTTTATGTATTCTTGTGTTATCAGTTACTTAGAGAGGTATGTTAAAATTTCCTACTCTAATTTTGGATTTGTTTCTTCCTCTTTTTACTTCAATCAGCTTTTGCTTTATGTATTTTTAACCTATTTTCTTATGTGCCTAAAAATTTAGAATTGTTATACAGTCTGTTGGAGTGATTCTTTTATTATTATGAAAGGTCCTCCTTTATCTCAAAAAATGTGTCTTGCCTTAAAGTCTACCTTGTATGATATTTGTATAGATATATAAACTGTTAGTGTTTCCATGGTAACATCTTTTCCTCTCCATTTATTTTCAGCTCCCTTTGTTACTTTTATCTAAGTTCTATCTCTCATAGAGAGTATATATATATATATATATATATATATATATATATATTTCCTTCTTAATTCATCTGACAATGGCTGTCTTTTCAGAGAAGCAATTAACTGATTTATATTAAATATAGTTTTTGTTTTTGCTATCTTTGGTTTTATATCTACCCTCTTATAATATGTTTTCTGTTTGTCCTTCATATTTTATGACCCCTTTTCTCTGTTCTCTGTCTTCTTTAGGATTAATCAAGTTTTTTTGTTGTTTGTTTCATTTCCTCTCCTATTATTATTGTTAAATACTCTTTTGCTAGTCTTTTAGTGGTAACCGTAGAGATTAAAACATTTTTTCCTTGGATTTACTGGAATCATACATTAGCACATTTTCACCTTTTAAATAATGGTTGGGCATTAGAACATCTATCTTTATTTACTGTTACTCTGTCTTTTGTGTTTTTGTTATCACGCATTCTAATTCTTAGCTACAGCTTAAGCCACACATGATAGAAGTAGTGGTGTTGGTGGTAGTCAATATTCATTTAGATTTACCCAGTATTTTCTCTTTCTTATGCTCTTCATTTCTTCATGAACTTCGGTGTTTCTATTTGGGATGACTTTCCTTCTCTCTGTGCTGATCAGCCAGAGATGAATTTTCTTAGTGTTTGTTTGTCAATAAGTATATCAATATCATCTTCACTTTTGAAGCATATTCTCACTAGGCATAGAATTCAAAGTTAGTTGCAATTTTACCTCAGCCCTTTAAAGATATAATCTCATTGCCTTCTGATTTTCATCAGTTATGTTGAGAAGTCATATTTTTTTCTTGACCCTTTGATAGTAATATTTTTCCTACAACTCCTTGTAAGGGCCCCTTATCTTTGGCTTTAGCAGTTTTACTATGATGTACTATGAGTGCTCATGTACACACACTTATGTGTATTTTCTTGCTTAGAGCTTGTAGCACTTCTTGA
>PVKH010037712.1:0-11425 GCA_004027955.1 Chaetophractus vellerosus | reverse complement strand
TTAGTAGTAATACTTTGACAATGTTCTTTCATAATTTGTTAACAAATGTTTCATAACAACGTAAGTATTTGTGGTGGGGTGATATGTAGGAGCCCTGTATGATGTTATACATGTTTGTTTTGTAAGTTCACAATGTTTATTGAACATTTATTGTTTATGTATGTTCATGCCTGAATGATATACTTCAATAAATTGTTTTAAAAAAATTAATTAGTTTACAGGAAAAAAAGAAGTTGAGGGAGGGAAGCGGATGTGGCTCAAATGGTTGGGCTCCCATCTACCATATGGGAGGCCCTGGGTTAGGTTCCCAGGGCCTCCTGGTGAGGGCAAGTTGGCTCACGCCTTTGGAGAGCTGACGGCCCACACCTGTGGAGAGCTGGTGCAGCAAGATGACGCAACAAAGGGAGACAAGCAGACACAGAGTAAATGCATAGTGAATGGACACAGAAAGCAGATGGCAAGCACAAGCAGCAAGGGAGGGGATAAATAATAAAATATATATTTTTTAAAGTTAAGCGATATAATTTGCCTTGGAAAATAGGTGAAAAATTAAGATATAATTCTTCCCAAATTGATATATTGATTCAATACAATACAATACAAAATCACAGCAAATTATATTGTGGATACTGACAAATTGATTTTAAAGTTTATACTCAAAGACTCAAGATCCAGAAAAACCAATACAATACAAAACAAGAACAAAGTCAAAGTACTGATACTAACTGACTTCAATACTTACTATAAAGTGACAGGGTCAAAACATATGTTATTGTTGAAAAAATAGACAAATATATCAATGGAATACAATAGAGGGCCCACACAAATAGAGTCAGCTGATCTTAGACAAAGGAATAAAGGCTTTTCATTGGAGAAAGGACAGTGTTTCATCTCTGCATTAGTGTCGAACATTTGTTACATTTTTAAAGTCTTTGTCTGGTATGTCCAAAGTCTGATTTTCTTCACTAAAGGTTTTTGGATTTTTATCTTGTTCCTTTTTATGAGCCATCATTTCCTGTTTCTTTGATTGTCTTGTAATGTTTTGTTGAACACTGTATAATTTAATATTTTAAAGTGTTAACTCTGGAATTTTAGTCCCTGAGGTTGCCTGATCCTTAAGTATGTATACAGCTAGTGATATGTCAGAGATTTTCTTAAGTGCCAGGAGCTAATCAAAACAAACAAACCAAAGAAAGAAGCACATCTAACAGACTTAACAACTTGGCTCTAATTTGGCAGGTAGTCTTCAGAGCTTAGCCCTCCTATCAAGAATATCAACATGAGGCAAAGGTGAAGTACAGTGTTCTCTCTATCTTATCTTAGCCTGCATGGAACTGAGGAGCCTGCTTCTTTCCCTGGGGTTGTGCTTGTTAGTGACCTAAGGAATTCCCGATTACAGTTTACAGGAATTTGCATGTTCCCTCTACTCCCTTTAAAATAGACCATTATCCCCTCCTAGGTGCTCTACTGTCTGACTGAATACAAGTAGTCCTTTTCCCCATGCTGCTTCTACCTAATTGTTTTCACCCTGCTTTAGCTGTCTGCTCACTGCTTTTCTGCCTTTAGGATAGATTCTGGGAGGGTAAGCCCAAGATAATTTTCTTGGTTCAGTTTTTCAGAATTCCATCTAATAGATTGGCAGTTACATACAGGCACCCCAGTATGTGCTTTAGGGGTTACTCTGCTCCTTCTAGAACAGGGCAAGAGACTCTCAATGGGTACAGACTGAGACTCTCAATGGGTCCTACAGAACAGGTGGGTGAGGGATCAGTAGGGGCTCTAGGAGCTTTTCCTATGGGTTTTGAAGCTTCATCCAGTTACAGTAGCCCTTTAACTGTCTTTTGTTTTGCTTTGCTTTGTTTTGTTTTGTTTTGTTTATTTTGAAAGAGGGTAATGTCTTTAAAGAGATTCACTGCTGCTTTTGCCTGAGGGATGTTACAACCATGGCCACCCTCAGAGCCAGCCCCCAGAAATCAGAAGTAATTGATCAAAAGCAGTGTTCAACAATCAGACCGCCTACCCCCAGAGTTTGGAGGACTAGATCTTTATATCACACCCTGACACCAGCAAGCTGCACCAAGAGCCTGGGCTGCAAACCCCACTGCTGCCTGCCATGAGGCTGGGAATGGAGGATGGTAGCCCCTGTAGGGAGGGTGAAATTCACTAGTATTTAGTGCAACTCACCATCCTCACCCTCAAGCAATTCCTTGGATGCTGCACAGTGTTCCGCCAGACTCCAACGTTTCAAAATAGTTGATTCAGACAGTTCCAGCCAGTTCAATAGTTGTTTTGCTAGAGGACTGATTCCTGGAGCTTCTTACTTACCATCTTCCCACAATCCTCCCCCCACAATTAGTCAATTTTTAAGACAATAAAAATTCAGGCCAGTTCCCAGAACACCACTTAAAGGTACAGTGAAACTTTTAATTATAAATCAAGGAAGGTTTAAATTTCCTGAAAGCCTTTGGAAAATACTTTTTTGTGGCTGCTTCAATCAGAATTCTTTTAAATAAAAAAAGAAGAGTAATTATTAAGGCTGCTTAAATTTCCAAGACTTATGAGGAAAGTGAAAAGTCACAATTAAATGAAAACATTTTGATATTTTAAAAATTTGAATGCATTTTAATGTATATTAAGTCTTTGCTATCATTATGAGGATAAATGGGAAAACTAAATGAACATTGTAACAAAGATTAAGTTTTATATATATATAAACATCATATGCACGTATGTTATATATGTGCATACTATATACATATATGTACAATATACATGCAAATATTTGTGCACATTTATAAAGTTTTATGTTTATAAAACTCAACTTTTACAACTTTCATTCATATACATATTTACACGCATGTATACATATATATTTATTATACATATATGTTCATATGTACATGCATGCATACACACATACTTATATATAAGCACATAAATAATAAAGCTAATTCCCTTTTCTTGGAAACTCAGTTAGTCAAAATATAAAGAAAACCAGGAGGAAAATATTATCTAATATATGAACATTTTTTCAGGAATAAATCTAATATGCACAATATGGTCACATAATAAAAAAGATTATTTACAGCATATCAGAAAAACACTGATATATCCTCACCTATATCACACCCTGTTATCAGATTTATAAGAGCTTGGTAATATTTTTTAATATCATCTAAGAAGGACCAAGATCCAGAAAACCCTTCTTTTTGAATGATGAAATATCAATATTTTTAGATTTTGTTTTGTTTTGTAACAACATAGAAAAGCATAGACAATATTAACATAAAATATCTTGGTTCTTGAGAAATGCACTTGTTAGAACTCTTGTTGGCAAGTAGCAAAACCCAAACCAGGGTACCATATTTTTATTTTAAGAAAGACTATCATAAGAATATAAGGATATCTTAAGGGCATAGATGCAGCTGGGCCTCAGGACAAACAGAAACCAGGATTTCAAATGCCTTTATGACTCTTCCTTCATCTTTCCCCACTGCTCATTAGTATAAGTCTATTCTAATCTTCTTTCACTGGCTGCAGCCAGATTTCCCTGCTTCTCTAACCTGTAAGTATAAAACATACAACAATATAAACAAACAAACAAAACAACAATAACTCTAGTGTTCAAAATGAAAAGGCTCAGCCAGAGTAATACCAAAGTTTCATTGCTTAATTCCAAATTCCTAGAGCAGCACTGATTGGGCCAGAGTGATTCATAGGCCTGGCCAGGATGCCAGTCCTGCTGGACTAACATGGCTGTTCTCACTACAACCATGTGGATGGAGGAGATGAGGGGTTTGGAATGTTCTGAGCAAAATGAACAGTACAAGCAATCCCACAAGTGCCCACTACAAGGAGAAAATGGCTAATGGAGAAATGGTTTGAAGTGTTCTAAGCATGGAAATATGCAATCTGATTTGAAAACTTGTGTTAGATTTTGCTGCTGTTGTCTCTCTAAATGTGTTTGTTGGTGGTGAAATAGAGACAGTAAGTAATGGAACCTACAGTAAATGTTTTAGACTAACAGTCTGTTTCTTTTGCCAGTGCACCTTGTAAAATAATTAGTCCAGAAATAAGAAATTAAGCTAACAAATATGTGCTAAATGGGACAATCACCTAGAACAGTGAACAGGAAAAAGATGTGGCTTTTTTTGTGGGGAAAACTATTGAAACAATCAGCCCATACAAAACAGCAATAAAGAAAAGAAAATGAGGTACTGGGTTATTCTTAGCAGAAAGGAGAAATACAAAAACAAAATGGGGCATAGCATTCTAGGATAAAGCAACTCTTCATTCCCATTTGGAGAATTGGGTGCAGTACTGACCACCAGAATACAAAGAGTTATGAATTCCATAAATTGAATATATTTTCCACTCCAAACACAAAAGTACTGAGAACATTTTTATAAATTTGGATGAAAAGAACTTATTTCTTAGTGACCTGATATTTCTTATAATGAATGAACAAATAGTTTTTCCACAAGCATTGCTTTCATAAATAAGAAAGCATCCTAAATTCATTACCTATCAGTGAGTGTTGCTAACAGTAATATTATTCCCTATAAAGTAAAATTATATTGACTGGAATACTGTGGAAGACCTAGTGATAAAGAAACATCCTATGTGCCTATAATGTCATTATGGTGAACCAACGTCATTTCTTTGAGAAGCTAACCAATACTTGCTTCCCAGTAGTAGCATTCAGCAGTTAACCTGTAACAGTCATTGATATGATGGGTATTTGTAGATTTTATTCCCTTATTCTTAATAATTTAATGTCACATTACTGGCTTATACTAGATACAACCAAATTCAAATATTTCTCTCGGGCTTCTTCAGGTTCTAAGTCCTCTGCTATTTCAAAGAGCAGGGACTATTATTAATTTTAATTTTTCTCATTATGCCCGATAGGCTGTTATGTATACAGGGATGTTCAATGTGTTCACTATAATATGCATGTATTTAATCCATTATTTCCCATCCATATTTCCATCTTTATTTCTGTACCTAGAAGTCTGTATGGGAAATATACTAAGACCCAGATACCTCTATGCCACTAGTTCCATGAACCACTGCATTTAAAAAAGGCTACACTATTAAAAAAACCTTGGGTAGAGCACCTGCATTTTTATTGTTAAAATATTTCAGACCAATGTCTGCTATTTTAAGGGTAAGGTACTATAGCAACCGGGACATTAATCAGTATTCAGATATTCTTATAATGTCATTGAAGTTAAATTTGTCACAAGCAGATATACAGGGACATATTACTTTCCAGCTCCAGTTTTAAAGAGCAGTATTCTAACCGGTCTTCTCATTTCATCCGTTTTTGATTTGAGTTTTTTCCCAAACAAGTTGACTTTAATATTAATAACTTGAAATCACAGGAAGCCTTACCATTGCCATTCTGATATGAAGACAAAATATTCCTTGGATTCCCTTTAATTGTGTTTCACCTATGAGCCTTTTTTTATACCAATGTATTAGACTTTACATTGTTTTAATTACATTAAATACAGCTCACTCTCAATCTTTTAATATCACTCAGATGTGTGAGATTTCATTAGTATTTTCATCTCTAATGACTTTACTTTGTTTTTAACAGAAAGATTTTATTATTATAAAAATGTTACTAGCAATATGCTTTGGAGAACATAGTTAGTATGTGTGTTCTGCTGGGAAAGATGCTAATTAAGCTCAAGATACAAGAAATGAAACCATTAGGTTCTTTCTACAAAATGTTAAGTGCAATTATTATAAAATGAAATTTCATTTTATAATTTAAGTATATCAGGAATATTTCAAGGTACTTTGATCAAAAACATACATTTAAAGATGGCATTTTTACATACCATTGAACCTCTGACAAGAACACAAGAACTAGTTTCTATAGTATTTTTTCATATTTTCACATATTTTTTCATATATGTATATATTACCAGGCAATGCTTAGATTGCTCACATATCAACATGCAAATGTTCAATAGCCATTAAAATCTTTCTTACTCATTTCCATCAATCCAGTGATAAGGGTGGCAGTGGATTTCCCAACAGCAATATTGGAAGTTAGAAAAAATTTTTTCACAATTCTGAGGAAAAAAGCACTGTCTCAAAAAGTTAACTTTCCATGCACCATTTATTAGGAAGCTGCTGAAGAATGTGCCACCTTAAAATGAGATAATAAAGAAAGAAGATATGGGACAAAAGAAACAGAGTATCCAACAGAGGAAAAAGTGAAAGGAATTTGTATAATGATGTCAAAAAGAAAGAGAGATACAGGCCATTATATATCTTGTCATAATTTACAAAATTGTGTGGGAGAGAGTATAGACTACAATGCAAACTATAATCCAACTTAATGGCAATGATTCAAAATGTGTTCATCAATTTTAACATATGTACCACACTAGTGAAGGATGTAGGTGGGGTAGGGAGCGGGGCATATGGGAATCCCCTATATTTTTTATGCAATATTTATGTAATCTAAGTATCTTTAAAAATTTTTTTAATATATTAAAAAAAAGGAAGTCCCAGACAGAGCAAACTATTATGGAACATCAAAATGGAATATACAGAAAGGATTTTCTTGGGGGGCGGGGGGAAGGAAGCAGTACAGTTACTGGCAGATTATCTAAGAAGTATGACTGCTGCAAAATTATAAGTGGTATATTGTACAGAACTTTTAGATAATATAGAAAAACTCTGCATTTGATTCAAAGAAAGCTAGATACATGCAGGGGATGGCACAAGGGGAGGGCGAATAAGGCAATTAACTCCAAAGGGAAAAGGTATGAAAAGAAACTATAATCATGCTACAATACTTGGGCTCAGCAGTGAAAGAAAATGCATTATTATATAGATGATGATAGATAAGATTCTCAACTAATAGGAAGTCAATAAATAATGTCTAAAAAGTAATGAATCAAAAGAAAACAGTGTGCATATATTTTAAATTATAGGGGCAAATATCAAAAAAGTAAATAAAAACAGTGGAAAATAGTTAAGCAATTGCCCTGGATATAAAAAGTTGGGAAGATGAAGGGGGACATGGGTAAAAGACACAATTGGGTTATGGGATGATAAGTAGGGTGATCCTATATTCTAGTTTGCCCAAGACAGTCCTAGTTTATGCCTGCCTTCCCAACCACCCATCCAATTTAGGATTTTTTCTTGATTTCCCACTTTTAATGAGATTTTATTCTTAATAGTTGCAATCATACAAGCCGTGTTGGGTTTAGCAGACCTCCACTTTGACCTTCAAGTTTCTGCAATAGTTTTATCTAATAGGTTGTGAAAACATGTTTACTGAAAAGAGTTCTCACCTTAACACATAGTTAAATCTGAAAGATAACCAGCAGTGACCTGCCTATTTTCACTAACTTTTCCAAACTCAACTAACAATCCCCTTCAAGACAGTTCTTATTTGTGAAATAGAACATCCTTTGGCACAAATGGCCTAGGACAGTCATCTCTTTCAAATTTCAGGTAGTATCAGAAAAATTAATCTGCACTGCTATACCTGCCAACCTTTTGGTATATCAGCCAGTCATGCATGGCCTATGCCCTGGCCTGCAAGGAGCATGAAGCCACCAGACCACCAGCTCAGTAAAGGGGAGTGGGTCAGTGTAAAACATGGTTAGGCAAATATGAAATATATACAAGAAAAAGAAGCAAAGCAGTTCTGCTGTAGAATATGTAAAGTATGAATGTTCTTGTTACAGCGGTTTAGTATTTTATTACATGGTATAACCCACAACTATTTATTTTATTAATTGGTGATGCTCTTTTAGTTTTACATACTCTTTCAGCAGCAATAATTCAAAAATAAAAATTAACATTAAATAAAAAATGATATACTGAATTTCTGTCTCTCAAGAAAGGTTATGATAAATGTAAAACTTGCCAAAAATGTTCACTACACTCTATAGGGGCAGGAGAGATATCAGTGACAATATAAAAACCAGAAGTCAAAATCTGAAGAAGAAACTCCAGCACCTATTTCAAAATTGAATATTTATATTAATAAGATTGTGCCCAGAGATAATACAAAATGTGCAGCGGCAGAAAATGCATTTACATATAACTCTATGAAGCATGACTTTGCATTTAGATCAAATGACAGCACTTCTATATTAATTAGCTAATTTTCTAGGTCACATTTCCTTGTACTTGGACGAAAAGTGAAGTGATAGCTGTTAATGTTGTTTCCACTAGCAGAAGCAAAACATTACACAGTTAACTATTGCGGTTTCATATAGTGTCATCAGATTCTTCAAATGGAAAAGGAGTTAATTATAATAGTGGTTTGATTGTTTTCATACAATTTAAGGAATCAAAGTAAAACTTTTGAAAAATCATTCCATTAAAGGTAAAATATCTGGCATCATTATCAATGCTATTGAGTGAAAATGTAATTGTTTCTTCTGGTGATGGTATACAAATTTTGACTGAGCATAACATCATAGTAAAAATTGTTCTTACTAAATTAAAAACCTATGGCACATTGTGGGAATATGGCAGAGCAGGAAGGTCAGGGAATCAGTCCAGGCAGAAACCATAGGAATCAAATATTTGGAAATTCCAGAGTCAAGTAGAATACTGTGAAGCATCCAGAGATGAGCAGGAGGAAGAGGCTGGTAAACTATAGTGAACACCAGTAAACTTCACTCTCCTACCAGCGACTACCATTACCCATGTCCCAGCATCACAGCAGGCAGCAGTGGTGCCAAGGTGGAATATAAAGAGCTATTTCCCCTAAGATCCAGGTGTGTATAATCTGATAGCTGGCCACTGCTTTTGGTCAGCTACTGTTCCCACCTGACCTGGGCAAAAATAGCAGAGGAGTCTTAAAAACAGTGCTATTCCTCAAAAATAAGGAAAATAGTCAAAAGGATGCATTTACTGGCAAGCGATGAATCAAGAAACCAGTTTTAAAGAGCCATAGGATAAGATCCTGGCACCCTTGCTGGCCCCTCCCTTACCCTGTGAAGTTATCTGATGCTCCTTTTGTGGGCCCCAAGCCCTTTCCATCGGGGAAAGACAGACCTAGGAAATGCCTCTCTGACTTGGTCCCCTTCCCAGAATTTGCCCTCCAGGCAAAAGCAGCTTGGAACAGTAAAAGTGGTGTAAGAAACAAGTGAGGTGGAGAGCCTGAAGGAAAGATTTATCTGCTTTAAATCCTGAGGGGGAGCACCAGGGAGAGAGAGAAGTCTGTTTCCTATGGAGTAAAGAAAGCATTGAAATTCCATTAAACAGGGAAACTCCTAAGACTACTACAAGCACAAGCCCAGGACAAGACACAGTCCAGAAAAGACAGGGAGGATCCTGCACTTTGTATTCACCATGGTTTGGCCTTCTTGATAAGAGGGCTGAACTCCAAAGGAGAGCACCAGCCAACACAAAGCCAATTGGCAAAGACTGTGAAAGGTGTTTTTTGCATTGGTTTGTTTGGTTTTGTTAGCTTCTGAAATGAAAGGGGAACATTACTACCAGCACCACAGAAAAAACAACTGTATGCCAAAAATTAGATAACTTACATGAAATGAACAAATTCCTAGAAATACACAAACTAACTGCACTGACTTAAGAAGAAATAGAAGATCTCAACAGACCAATTACTAGTAAAGAGGTTGAATTAGTCATCAAAAACCACCCAACAAAGAAAAGCCTAGGATCAGATGGCTTCACAAGGGGATTTTACCAAACAACCCAAGAAGAATTAATACCAATCTTGCTTAAACTCTTCCACAAAATTGAAGAGCAGGGAACACTCCCTAACTCATTTGATGAGCCCAAAATCACCCTACAACCAAAGCCAGATAAATATACAACAGGAAAAAATTTACAGGCAAATATCTCTTATAAACATAGATGCAAAAATCCTCAATGAAACATTAGCATACCAAATCCAACAGCACATTAAAAGAATTATACACTATGATCAAGTGGATTTTATCTCAGGTATGCAAGGGTGGTTCACCATAAGAAAATCAATTAATGTAATACACCACAATAACAGAATGAAGGAAAAAATACACGTGATCTTCTCAATTGATGAAGAAAAGACATTTGACAAAATCCAGCACCCTTCTTGATCAAAATATTTAGAAAACTAAGAATAGAGGAAAAACTCCTCAACATGATAAAAAGCATATGTGAAAAACACACAGCAAAGATCATACATAATAGTGAAAGACTGAAAGCTTTCCCTCTAAGATCAGGAACAAGACAAGGATGCCAACTATCACCACTGTTATTCAACATTGTATCCAGAACAATTAGGTAAGAAAAAGAAATAAAAGACATCCAAAAAGGAGGAATTAAAATGTTCCCTATTTATAGATGATATTACTAGTTACTAGAGCTAATAAATGAATTTAGCAATGTAGAGGGGCACAAAATCAACACTGCAAAATCAGTAATGTTTCTATACACTAGTCATGAACAACCTAAAGAAGAAATCAAGAAAAAAATTCCATTTCCAATAGCAATTAAAAGATTAAAATATGTATGAATATCTCTAACCAAGGATGTAAAGGACTTGTACACAGAAAACTACCAAACATTGCTAAGAGAAATAAAAAAGTTCTAAATAGATGAATTACATTCCATGTTCATGGATTGGAAAAGTAGATATTGTTAGGATGTCAATTCTACCTAAAGTAATTTACAGATTCAACACGGTCCAAATCAAAATTCCAAGTCTCCTTCACAGAAGTGGAAAAAGCAATCATCAAACTTATATGGAAGGGTAAGTGGCCCCAAATATCCAAAGCCATCTTGAAAAAGAAGAATGAAGTTGGGAGAATCACACTTCCTGATCTTTAAACTTTTTACAAAGCTATGGTAATCAAAACAGCATGGTACTGGCACAAGGACAGACATATAGACAAACGGTATCAAATTAAAGTTCAGAATTCAACCTTCACATTTATGGCCAACTGATTTTTTTTACAAGAATTCCAAGTCTACTCAACTGGGAAAGAAGAGTCTCTTCAAAAATGATGCTGAGGGAAACAGATGTGGCTCAAGTGATTGGGCTCCCATCTACCATATAGGAGGTCCAGGGTTCAATTCCCAGGGCCTCCTGATGAAAGGCAAGCTGGCCTGCATGGTGAATTGTCCCAAGTGGAGAGCTGACCCATGCAGAGTGCCGGCCCATGTGGAGTGCTAGTCCGCGGAGGAGTGCTAGCCTGTGCAGAGAGCTGGTGCAGCAAAATGACACAACAAAAAAGAGACACAGAGGAGAGACAGTAAGAGAAGCAGCAGACCAGAGAGCTGAGGTGGCACAAGAGGTTGAACCCCTCTCTTCCACTCTGGAAGGACCCAGGATCGGTTCCCAGTGCCGCCTAAAGAGAAGACAAACAGACACAGAAACAGAAGAACATACAGAAAGCAGACAGTGAGCACAAAACAATGGGCGGGG
>PVKH010037711.1:0-11423 GCA_004027955.1 Chaetophractus vellerosus | reverse complement strand
CCAATAGATAATGGACAAAGAATATGAACAGACAATGCACAAGTAATTAGATGATAAATATTTGGTAAATGATCAACTTTACTGATAACTGGGCATTAAAATTGCAAATATTTGATACTTTACCTACCAATTTAGCAAAGATGTGTTAAAATGTGAATACCCCAAACTGATGAAGTATGGTGAATGGGTCCTTTCAGATACTGTGGCAATAGGAATAAAAATGAAGACAACCCTTGAATAGCCATTTCACAATAAGGGTAAAAAGGCTTAAAAGTACTCTATTTTCTGACCCTGAATTCTACTTTCAGCAATTTATACTAAAGAAGTGAACCAAAATATGTAGACATTTTTATATTAAGATGATCAATCCAGAATTTTTTATAGTAGGGGAAAAGTAGACATTCATTTATCACCTAACAGAAGGGGATTGTTTAGACAAATTCGCTAAATAAAATACTAGATAGCCAGTGAAAATGATGGGAATAAATAATTTTTTCAAATATGAGAAATGTTTATCTTATAATATTAAGTGTAAAAACAGGACAGAAAAGTACTTCTCCACTATTTTTTAAGATGCAGGGGAAAAAAGACTGGAAGGGAGCATTTCCAAAAGTTAATAGTAGTTGTAACTGGGAGGTGGGATTTCAATTCATTTTATTTCTGCTTCTTTATACTTTTATGCCTTTTACAAACTTTCTACAATCAGCATGTATTACTTTTCTAATTTAGAAAGGAAATAAAAGAAGAAATACTATAGGAGAATTGAGGGGGAAATTGCTGAAATGCCAACGAACAAGACAAAAATTAACAAAATTACTGTGATTTCCCCACCTTCCTGCAACAAAAACATTTTCCTCAGAAGACCCAGAAATCCACCGCCAGGTAGTCCTCCCAAGCCTGATGTTTACAGAGAGTTAGAGTTATTGCAAGATTAATGTGGCAAATTGAGAAATGCCCCAGTTCCTGCCACATGACTTTATAGGGTGCTGAGTTCTCTGCAATAACATGCACAACAATCTTTTCAGCAATCCCTGCAATTAGGGGGTTGCCAAACTGGAATTGTTACTTTATTTGAGACAGGTACACACACATATGCGCACACACACACACACTAGAAATTCAGAGCCAACTACCCCCTTGAAGAAAAACAGTGTAATTAGCTCTCCTTTAGATAGGAAGATATTTTTCAAAACCTTAAATATAAAGACTTTGGCTTTTTTTTCTTTCAAAAAATATGTCACAATTCCCATCACATATTGGTCAAAAGTCAGGTAGATGATACCATCCGTCCGTGATATCATAGTGCTTTGGACCTTAGCACAATAAACTAAGTTGGCAATGGTAAGCTAGAGAGATCCGTGAGGCTTTGGAGTTGAATAAGCAATGAAGGAAGTTCTCAGGTTGCACCGTGAGAACCGATTTTCTCAAGCAGAATGTAATTACACCTGTAAAATTATCAAAACCCATATGGCTACTGCTAACCTTACACCCACGGCTGAGTTTCTGGTGAAGCCGATTTCCTTTAACTGAAATGTCCCAATCCAGTGCAGTCTGTGTGAGACAGAGAAAAAGAAGGAGAGAAAGAGAAGGGGGGAGGGAGGGAGAGGGAGGGAATGCAGTTGTGATTCCTACCATTTCAGTTCAACAGCAAAGTGCCCCCCCACTTGTCTAGCTAATAAGGCCAAGTGTTTTCTCTCTGCTTAACAAGCATTCAAGTGGGCCAGTATCTTAAAGAGCACCTGGTGCTTGTCCAACACTCCTATTTTACACACAAGAAGACCATCTTTTTCAAGGCTATACAGAGAATGGGTGGTAGTGGTTTTACTGGAACCCAGTACTCTGTGCTCGTATTCCATTTTTCCATTGTCTTCACAGTATGATACCCATGGTTGCTTTTACCAGAGAGAAAACCAGGAGATGAATATTAAGACTGTGTCTGTGACTGCAAAGAAATTTTTAAGAAAATTGACCAAACAACTCTGTGTGGGCAGAGGGGGAGTGGAATCACCATTTGTGACATGAAGAAGTCTCATTGTTCTGGGTGGACCATCTCGGCCGAGTCAGAGATGGGTCCCCACATGAAGGATTGTTGGCCATGTAAGCGAGGAGCTCGCTCAGCAAAGAAGGAGCCAGACCCAGGTGGAGGCTGAGCATCAGGGACAATGAAACGATTTGGGGGAGTAGTAATGGGAGGGAGTGCAGTGAAATTCTATTCTATAGAATTCTATTTCTATTTGGAAATAGACCTGCAGGTCTTCTGGGGAACCCAAGGAGGGGAATGAATGAGCACCAGTTGGCCTTTCACCACAGCCTGACTCAGACAAGTAAATACACACACACACACACACACACAAACCAGGACACCTCTTCTGCTCTCTCTTGCTTAGAGCAGTGCTGAGACACAAACACACAACTGTTGACCTTGTTCTTAAACACCTGAGACAATTTCTCTGAGCTGCTTCCCAGTTCCTCTGCCCTCACCCGGGCAAGATTATGTGCCCTTCCTCTGTGCTCCTGCAACCACTTAGACATCTCTCTACCCAAAGTGCTTGTCATACTGACGGCAATTATTGCTTCAGTTGTTGGTCTCCCCTAAAGGGACCATAAGTTGTTTGAGGGCAGAGACCTCATCTTTCATTTTTATATCCATATTATTGGGCCTGTCACGTATTATTGAATAACTGAACTCATTCGTTCAGGGGATTATTGCTGAGCACTGACTTTGTGCTAGCACTGTGCTAAGCCCTGGGGATAGAGCAGTGAGCAAGATACACATGGACCCTGTCCTCATGAATCCTGCATACTATTGAGACCTTGACACCTCCAAGGCTTCTTTGAAGAAATCATGCTTAACACGATGGGTGAATGTCAGATCTGACATATATATCAATAATTTCTTATTCTGCAGAATTGTCCTTCCTCAGGTTATAGTAAACCCAAGAAGAAACACTTGCTATGATCTGAGTTTTCATAGATAAGTTTTATAAGGAGTGCTAGCAGAGAGACAACACCGGTAGACTGGCCTGAGGCTAGCTCCTAATCTTCCATAGCAACTCTTGAAAAGACTGGCAGTCTATTTATAAAAGAGAAGAAAGACAGTCACAGTCAAACCTCATTTAATTAAATTCTGCCAATTTTGAATTTGTGCATTACTCATTTGGAAACTTGCCTGGCCTGTACTTTGATATTGCAAATGAAGAATTCGATTTCCTAGAAAATTAATAACTAACCCTTACATACCTTTTCAAAGTCCGTAAGCTTTTCATATATATTATCTCATTTGATAATGGAGTCTGTAATTTCTTCCACCTTTGGAACTTTTTCTGTGAGTTCTTGGCCATTCTCAGCAGGATGTGTTAAAGAATGGATGGGGGGCCAGCTGTAGCCCAGTGGATAGGGTGCCAGTACACCACATGGGAGGCCCCGGGTTCGGTTCCCGGGGACCTCTCCAAGCGGGCAGACCCCCTTGAGGGGGCAGGCCACCGTGGGTGGGGCAAAGCTGCCGTGGGTAGGGCAGGTTGCCCGTGAACGGAGCCAAGCCACCCGCGAAAAACGGAGCCGAGCCGCCCACGAAATGGAACAAAGCCACCCACGAGCGGGGCAAGCCACCTACACAGTGGAGGCCGACTCGGCGTGCCCCCGCAACAGGGGGAGACAAAAAGCAGACGTAGAAGAAGACAAAAATGAACACACAGCAAGAACAAGCAGAAAGGGGCGGGGGGGATATGTAACAAAAAAATAAATAAATAAAGGAATGGATGTTTTAATGAATCAAGTTCTATCTGCACTGAGTTACTTGACCATCACTTGGGGAAGGACAGTCACTTCAGGTGATGGTCTAGGTATTGACTCCATCCTCACGCCACTCACGAGGACCCCACGGGTTCCAGTTTGATAAGCAGACTCCTATCTTTAAGGATAGAGCTGAGGAATCTACCTTCGCCATTTTGTTTCTCCCACCATGTCCAAGTTTTTGGATAAAAATGCCTCCTATCAGAATGTTAAAATGGGGGTCTCAGCTGAGACCCCTTCAGCAGAAGGCTATGGTATCTGATACCAAAGTGAGTTCCTAGGTAGACCATCTAAGGGGATTTTAAAGTAGATATTTGAAACTGGTAGCACAGCTCTTAAAAACTGTTTACTCACATTGAGAGTATAAAGGGAGCAAATTGTTGAAAAAGGGGAATTTGTAATAGAATTTCCTTACAGAAAACTTCTGTGAGTCTCTGTCTCACCACCTCGGGGAGTGGTAGAATGTGCTTCCTCCTTTTTAGTAAGAGAGGAAAGAAGACGCACAGTGGACTGGTTCCTGAATCCCACCTGGAAAATCCCATTTCTGGCATTATATCCAGAGCAGAATAAAGAAAGTGAGAATGAAGGGGAGGTGGCTGCACTGCGTGGCTGTGCTCCCGAGTGAGCCAGGGCGAAGGAGGCTTGAGAGTTTCGGAGTCCCATCATGGCTCTCTCGGTGGCCAGTCAGCCGGGAGCCATTCTAAACCCTGAAGGAATGAGGGGATATCAGAAAAGAAGAATCTTTATGCAGTAAACCTCTGAAAAATCAGAGCGAGAACTGGCCAATCTGCCAAAAACACCTCCCATATTATAGGAAATGCAGCCAGATGTTCCCAGGGGCAGCCTCCAAAGAACTCAGAAAAGAGTCCCATGAGAGAAATATTCACTTTAATCACCTTCCAGACCTAGAGTTGAAAAGTCAGCTTCCAGCAGTACCAGTAAAATAAGAACTTAACCATCATGATGTGTCAAGTCATATTGGAGGCTGAGGCCAAAGAAAAATCTTGTACCCCTATGTACACTTATAGAAATAATTTCCCATATTTTGAACTGAGTAGGAAAACTTTACAACTGAAAAAAAAAATCAACATGTCTTATATATTAAGTCTTGCATTTCCCAATCTGTTCCAGGCCATTGTAAACTCTCATCATCTGGACCAGGAGGGGACACAATAACCAGGCAGCCCAGAAACCACAGGCTGATTAGAAAACACAGTTACCATTGCACAGTAATGCAAGCTCACAGCAAACAACAGTCTTTATTCAAATTTTTTAATATTTTTTCAACCTGGATTTCTTGCATTAATTTGTATTTTTAAAAAATATTGCATGAATATATTGTTTATAATGATTACTGAGTTTTTAAATGCCCCCTTAAATTCTGCACCTGAAGCAAGTACGTTACTTCTGGCCCTGCTTTTCTGTTCTGCCTTTCCTTCCTCTTTCGCCACCTTTAACCTCCAAAAACTCAGAAAAGTAGAGGGAAAGAGTGGATGCACAAGATGAAGAAGGCTTTCCATCTACAAACAGTCTTAGCTGGAAGAGAGGAGAAGAGTTAGAGGCAAGAATAATGATACTTTCTCTGAACACGGACTGTAAGATTTGCTCATTTGGTGTGTTAGTTACATGAAGTTACACACCAGCTTCAAAATGAAATCACCCAAATACCTGGCAGTTGGGATTTCCACATTCCATTTCTGAGGAATTGGGGGTGGGTAGAGAAATCTCCAGCATGATTTAATGAAAGAACTTGGGAGTTGAGGTCAAAGACCAGGGCTCTACTTCTGGATCCTCTTTGGATAAGATTGAGAAAATATTCTGGTAGATTCAGAACCTCATCAGTAAAGTCAGGGAAGATAGTTGAATACCTCCAATATGCTAGGAAGACAGTTAAATTGCAGGGAGCGGAGAGTCAGAGGCAAACAGCCAATTGCTCAATATAAAGTAAGCCCTCTGATAGAGGTATGTGCAGGATGCTATGGCAATGGAGCCCAGAGGGAGAACAGTTAACTATCCCAACTAAGGAGGTTAGGAAGGTGAGGGCTGAGCTAAACTGGGTAGAAATAATAGACACTGGTCACGCATGAGAAGCTCCAGGGAAGGAGTGCCTCAGCCAGAGGAAGTGCAAATGCAAAAGCAAGGAGAGCTATCTGAACTGGTTTGATGTACAGATTCAGTGAGATACTAGAGTTATATGTTGTATAAGCAGGAAAGTGTTATGGGATGTTAATTATCGTCATAGGCAGTGTCTGCTGGCCAAGGCCCAGGGCTGCTAAGTGCATCTGCTGGTTATGCACTGACACCAGGGTGTGCCTTTCATCTGGTTATTGTGAATGGTAGCCTCTGAAACTGTGCAGCCATAAGCAGTGGTCCAGCCAAGATCTTATTTCAGAGGTAATCAATAAGTCTTAACAGCTTCTCGTGTCTCTAAGAACAGGGTAAAGTGTGCAGGCTTGTGTCTCTCAGGAGTACAACCTTAGCGTCATCTTCATCCCTGCTCTTCCCAGCAAAATGTATAAAATCCAGGGAATGGTTCTCAGAGTCTCTGGTACGGAGGGGGTGAGTTGATGAAAACAGACATAATGTGCCCAGCAGGTAAGAAATTCTAATTAATGTTAAGCATTTGGATTTGTCTTTCTTCAGCCGATGCAGAACTTACCCATCCCGATGATAGTGTGCGTTGAACTGTGTCTCATAATATTGTAAAACTGGCCTCCACATCATGTAAGTACAGCCTGCCCAAGGGTGATTGCCAATCCCCAGGGCATGTTGATAGTGTCTAGAATGTATTACATTGTCCTCATCTTATCTTCTCTTACTCACCTAAAGCAATTATCAGGAAGGAAAGACAGGGCCTAAAAATGAAAGAATTTCAGTCCAATTTCTGGTGGATCAGCATATGGCAAGCTTGCCACAAATGAAAATAATCACCGTTCCTCAGTCAATCACAGCAAGCCCACACAATCACAAATTATGCAAACATTTAAAAAAATAATCATTAAAACTATAGAAACAAAAATATCGTAGAATGTAAACTAAGAATATCTTAAAGTATACAAAATATTAGGTATACACCATGATTATAACTTGATAAAAATGTGTATGTGCCTGGTTAAAATCCAAAAGGAATCTAAAACTAAAAATGATTCTATTGGACTCCTAATGGTATGCGTTTCTTTTGGGGATGAGGAAATGTTCTAAAATTAGATTGTGGTGATGGTTGCACAACTCTGTGAAAATACTAAAACCACTGAACTGCACATTTGAAATGGGTGAATTTTATGGTATGTGAATTATATCTTGATAAAGCTGCCCTTTTTTTTGAAGCACTTGCACACACATAAAAATCAGGATAGACTATGGGTCCCTTTTGACTCCTTATACGTCTATTTCATCCCTTTTAAAAATGTGGGTTTTTTGGGGACCTCAAGCACAAAGGGGATGTGGTGTGTGGAAAGGTGCTGGGGCAGTGTTGATAGGAATAATAAGAAGTAAGTCACTTCTCTTTTCTCCAGGTTTCTGGTCTACATCTAGCATGCCATATTGGCAGAGCCTAACAGGGAGCCAGATGACCAAAAAATGCATTTTGCAAAGTCCCAGCCCCAGCATCACAGAACAGAGAAGGGAAGGGTGGCTTTTAAGCTAAAAGACAATTACCTAAGAATCAGTACAGGGGAGTGGATGTAGCTCAAGTGGTTGGGCACCTGCTTCATATGTACGAGGTCTGGGTTCAATCTCCAGTACCTCCTTTAAAAAAAAAAAATCAGTTCAGATGCCCTTCAGCAATAGGAGAATCTTGGGGTAAAATCACGAAAAGCCCAGCAATTGATTTCTAAATGGTCATTAAATGTAAAAAATTACTAACTGTAATAAAAAATTCTTTCTTTGCGTTTAAAAAAGGTAAATTAAAACCATTCAAAATTAAAAGATGAGGAGGATATTTTATGGTTAGAGTATGAAAGCTCCCTACTGTTTTGGGGAGAAAGACAGAATTACTAAATACTGTAGAAATTGTTAAAATAATGTATATTTAAGTGTGCTTATTTTGAAAAAGTAAAGGTACCAGTAAAAGTGAAAATACAACCTCTAACTTCTAAAACAATGGATTAAAAAAAGGATGTAGAAAATCTTATCAATCTGGAAAGGAGAATAAAACAAAGGAAAAAGATTATAAGTAGAAAATACAAAATTACTGTTGGAAATAAGTAAGTCCACTATACAAATTACTAAAATAAAAGTAAATAGATTGAACATACCTATGAAAAGATAGAAATTTTGACATTGGAGACAAAATCAAAATCCAGGTTTATGTTTTCTATAAGAGATAACACTTAAAACAAAAGCACAAGAAAGGGTAAAAAGAAATGAATGGATAAAGATATATGGTGCAAATATTAACAAAAGGAAAATTGCTGAATCCATATTAAAATCATACAAAATAATTTATAAACTAGGGAACTAAAAGGAATAATCCATACCAGAAAAAAAAAACCACTGACTATTCAATAATTATGAACTTGCCTTCACTTAAAACATAGCCTAAAAACTTATAAAGCAAAAAAATTGATAGAATTACAAGGAAATTGACAAAACAAAATCTTAGTTGGAAATTTTAATATGCCACTATCAAAAATTAATAGATCAAGTAGGCAAATGAGTAGAAAGAATGTTGAACAACAGGCTTAATCAAGTGGAGATCAAAATTCTCCCCAAATATAGAACAACGTGTCAATGGTGTACTTAACAAAAATTGATCACATTTCAGGTCAGAGAGGAAGTCTCAAAAAAAATGTCATATAGACCACTATTAGTTCAATGCAAGTGAATTAGAAATCAGGCATAAAGAGAATTTTTTTTAAAATCTCTGCTTTGAAAACTTTCAAATGCTTTCCTAAATAATTCATGAATTAGAAAGGAAATTATAATAATTCATAAATTAAGAAATGAATGACAATGAAAACATGATATATCAAAATGTGGGGAGGAGCAGATGTAGCTCAAGTGGTTGAGTGCCTGCTTCCCATATACAAGGGTCCTGGGTTCAATCCCTGTACCTCCTAAAAAAAAAGTGTGGGATACAGCTAAGCAGTATTAAAGACATGCTTTTAGCCTTTATTTAAATGATAAAAAATAAGGAAAAGATAGAAAATTTTCTATATGTTCATTTCCAGACATTAGTAAAAGAATGGAACAGTAAATGTAGAAATAGAAGGAAGAAAATAATACAGTTGGATGAGCGGAATCAAAATTACAAATATAGCAATTGTCCCCAAATCAATGAACACATTCTAAATTATTGCAATCTAATGCCAAGAGAGTATTCCTTATTTATTTACTTATTTATTTAGATTAATGTGGAAGACCAAAGAGGCATAAATTAATTTTTTAAAAGACAAAAATAAACAAACACTGGTTCTTTTTAAAAAATAATAATAACAAGGGAAAATAAATTCCAGATAAGAGTAAAAAAACAAGATAAAAGATGGAATATACAAACAATATTGGGAATGAAAACATATATACAGTATATGTATATAGCAGAAAAAAGTTTTAATAGTAAGAGAATTCTATGAACATTGTTATGCCAATATATATGAAAACTTAGATTTGAAATATATTTTTGAAAAAAATATGAAGGACCAAAATTGACTCAAGAAGATACAGAAAATTATTCCCTACTGACAGACACAAAGCATAGAAAATTTTACAGGAGATTTTACTTAACCTTCAGAGAATCTTTCAGAGAATTAAAAAAATAAAAAATAAAGCCACCAAATTAATTTTTGAGGCTAATATGACATTGATATCTCCACAAAAAAAGACAAAGACCAACACAAGAAAAGAAAAATACAGACTAATATAATTTATGCACATACATGTAAAAGTCATAAATAAGATATTAGCAAATGAAATTCATTAGCATATTTATGAACATTACAATAAAACTAGCTCTATCCTGGAAATAAGTTGTAGGTTCAACCTTGAAATTATATATACTACATTAATAGCTTAAAGAAGAAAAACAATACAATCTTCTCAAAAAATGGGGGAAAAATAGCACTTATTTGTGATTTAAATGCTTGGCAAACTAAGAATAGAAGGGAACCTCTATTTTTGACAGATTTGGGGGTTTCTGCCAAAATTCCACAACAAACATGTCAATGTTGAATATTTAGAAGTATTCCCATTAAAATCAGAAACAATAAAAAGAGGCCTGTTATCACTTCTCTTCAATATTATCCTGGAAGTCCTAGCCAATGCAATATGGCAAGGAAAAGAAATAAAAGTTAAAAGAACTGGAAAGAAACAAATTCATCCATTAAAAACAAACCATTGTTTACAAAGAAAGCCATGAAAATCTAAAAATTATTAAAACTAACAGGAATTCAACAAGATTACTAGTTACAGGATCAATAAGATAAACCAATAGTATACCCAGTATCATTAGTAAACCATTTTATTAAAAGACTTTTAAAAATCACCTGAATAAGTGAAGAGATATATGTTCATGAATCTGAACAGATGGGTGGAAATAATCAATATAACCAATATCTATTATTCCCAAATTAATCAACAAATTTCAAAGCTATTTAAATCAAAATACCAACAGTAGTGGAAGAGCAAAGAGGCAGGAATAACTAAGAAACTTGTGACAAACAAAATAGGGGAGACACATGATCAGATATTGACTTATTATCATAGTAATAATTAGAATAGTGTGAGATTAGTGCAGAGATGAACAAATAAATTAATAGAATAAAATAGAAACAGATGCATACATATACAAAAACTTAACATATGTCAGAAGTATGGGAAATTTGTAGGGAAATTATGAACTATTCAATTACCACTGATGGGCTAACTATCATCATATAGATAAAAGTAAAATTAGATTTCTTCCTTATATCAAATGCAAAAATAAATTTCAGCTGGATTACAGAACTAAATGTGAGAAACAAAACTTGAAAACTTATAGAAGAAAATATAGTAGAATATATTTATGACCTCAAAGTGTAAAAGGATTTCTTCTACAAGAGTTCAAGACTCACAAGCTGTAATGGAAAATATCTTAAAATTCAACTATATTAAAATTTAATACTTCTCTTCTCTAGGTAATCCCCTCCTGTTCCACATCTTTAAGTACTTTCTAAGCATTGATGCCTCCTAATGTTATATCTCTAATCCCAAACTCATCCCCAGCTCCTTTTAAATGTCTAGTAGACAATACACTTAAGTCCAAAACTGACCTTTTGCTTTTCCAAAATACATGCTTCTCTACCAGTTAGAATTAGATTTCCCTGCATAGTGCAGAAAACACCCAACTCACAATGGTTTAAATAACACTGAAGTTTATTCCTTACCATATGACCTTTCAACAGTGTCATCAGGGACCAGTTCCACCTCTCTTAGTGTTTTGTCACTTTAACGCATGACCCCTTGGTCCAAGGTGACTACCCAAGCTCTAGGCAGCAAGAAGAAGAAAGGACAGAAGATCATGGTTCCTTCCATTTAAAGAATTAGAAATCCCACAAAATATTTTCACTTATATCTCATTGGCCTTAATCACATGACCTAAAACAGCTGCAAGGGATGCAGGAAAATTGCAATCTTTTATTCTGAATGGCAATACA
>PVKH010037710.1:0-11455 GCA_004027955.1 Chaetophractus vellerosus | reverse complement strand
GTAAAATATTTAGAATCCAAATTATATTTAAAGAATATTCCACAATTGAGTTGGTTTATTCCAGATAAGCAAAAATGATTTAAATGAGTACTTTGGCACTCAGTCAGCAAAACAGTTTTTTCTATTAATAGATCAAAGGCCTAAATGACAAAAAAAGCAATGTTTTAAGATACAATGATCCTTGGTGAAAACAATTATCTCTAAAGTAGAAACACAAAGTTATAACTATTTGCAATGACACAACTATATTATAGAAAACCCTAAAAGAAGCAAGTGAAACAATAAATAAATTAAAATAGATGACTAGAGAAATAATGTATATGAACAACTTAAAAAAAACAAACAGCAGCTTAAATAGAAATTATAAACAGCTAAAAACCACAACAGATCTCATAAACAATAAAAAGGATAAAATACAAAGAACTAAACAATATGAAATGTGCAAGATTTATGCACCCTGCTCTACAGTAGAAATCTCAATATTGTAAAGACGAGTCTTCCAAAACCAAAAGTTTTGTTTTTAGAGTATTGTTATACAATAATTTTCATTTTTAAATTGTAAAACAAACATATTGAATGAGCTCTGTAACTGGGGAAGAAGTGGGAGAAGCAGAGAAATACCTAAAACACATATAATGCATAGGTGAGCTTACATGGAAATGGGGGTGCAACAGGCTGGAAATCAAAAGAGAAATAAGAACATATAATAAACAGATGATAATGTTAATGCTTCTGTTGCCTAGGTTCTTAAACTGGGGGATATAATTGCTTTCGTTTTTTTTTTTTTTTAAAAGATTTATTTATTTTATTACATTATCTCCCCTTCCCCCCATTGTGGTGACGCGCTGAGACTTGGTCACTGCGCAGGCGCGGCTTTCCCGGCTTTCCCTGCTTGTGGGCGGCTTCTGCTTCTATTCACGGCCGACTCTTGCTTCAGTTCGCGGGTGGCTGGCTGCGCTCCATTCGCAGGCGACCTGCCCTGCCCGTGGCAGCTTTTTGCCCTGTCCGTGGCAGCTTTTTGCCCTGCCTACGGCGGCTCTGGCCCGCCCATGGCAGCTTGCCATTCTCAAGGCGGTCTGCCCGCTAGGAGAGGTCCCCGGGAACTGAACCCGGGGCCTCCCATGTGGTATGCCGGTGCCCTATCCACTGGGCTATCGAGCCGGCCCCTATAATTGCTTTCCTTTGTAGTACTATATGTTTTCATTTATTTGTTTAAAAATGGTATTTTGAAAAAAGGCCCACAGGCTTCACCAGATTGTCAAAAAAGTCTACCACAGAAAAAAGTGAGGGAAGAAGGGACTATTCATTTCCATAAAGAGGGGACCAAGAGGAGATAGGAGACAAAAACCTTTCCTAAAGCAGGAATGAGAAAGAAGACTTCCTGTTTTTTTTTTTTTTTTAAATTATATATCCTCCCTTTCTGCTTGTTCTTGCTGTGTTGATTTTTGCGTTCTTCTGTGTCTGCTTGTCTCCCCCCCGCTGCGGCGACCCACCAAGTCAGCTCACCACGCAGTGGCCTTGCCTGCTCGCAGGGGCTTGCCCCGCCCAAGGAGGCCCCGGGAACCGAACCCAGGGCCTCCCATGTGGTAAACCGGCACCCTACCAATTGAGCTACAGCCGGCCCCTCCTTACTATTTCATACAAAGAAAAAAAAAATCTACTCTCCAGCAAAAGGAGACTATAAGGAAGTGCAACTGGAATTCCAAAAGGAAAGAGGAGAAAGTGGAGCAGAAAAAAATATTTCAAAAACTAGTTGTTGGAGAGAAGTGGATGTGGCTCAAGCGACTGAGCTCCCGCCTACCACACGGGAGGTCCTGGGTTTGGTTCCCAGCGCCTCCTGGAGAAGATGAGCAAGACAGCGAGCTGCTGCAACAAGGAGACACAAAGAGGAAACACAATGAGAGACAATAAAGCAGGGAGTGGAGGTGGCTCATGGGATTGAGCGCCACTCTCCCACATGGGAGGTCCCAGGTGTGGTTCCCGGTGCCTCCTAAAGAGAAGACGAGCAGACATGGACAGTACACAGAGAATGGACACGGAGAGCAGATAGCGAGCATAAATGATGGGGGGATGGGGGGATAAATAAATAAGTAAATAAATAAAAACCTAGTTGTTGGGGAGTTGGGAGCGGATGTAGCTCAGTGGTGGGATGCCTGCTTCCCATGCACGAGGCCCTGGGTTCAATCTCTGGTACCTCCTAAAAACAACCAACCAACCAAACAAACAAACAAACAAAAACAAAACAAAAAAATAGTTGTTGAACATTTCCCAAATTTGGTGAAAAACAATCCACTGATCCAAGAATTTTAGTCCTCTCCCCCTGCAAAAGCAGGATAAATAAAAATAACACAACGAGGTGCATTATAATCAATCTACTGAAAACCAAAGACAAAACAAAACATCTTAAAAGCAGGCAGAGAAAAATGACACATTATCTTATAGAGAGAACAATGCCAATGATGGCTAACATCTCAGAATCGAGAGAGACCAGAAGACAATGGAATAATATTTGAAAAGGTTGGGAAAAAAAAATTGTTAACCCAGAATCCCGTATCCACAGAAAATACCCATTAAAAAAATGAATGTAAAATACAAAACATTTTTAGATAAGGAAAAACTGAAACGATTCCTTACAAGTAGACCGGCACTATAAGGAATTTCTTTAGGATGAAGTGAAGTAACACCAGATGGATACTGGTATATAGGAAAATAACTGAAAAACACTTCCTGCCCAGATAATAAGATAGGAAACACTTTATTTCAGTTCATACAGTGAAAGTTCCATTGGTCTCCATTAGAAGCATATCTCTAGGAGAAAGGCTGCAATAAGGGTCCTTGACTTTGGATGTCAATGGCACAATAGCCAGAGCTCTTCCAAATTATCATGGATAATTTTAGAATCATGACCAGTATTAAATTATAATTTGGCACAAAGGTATTCTAATAATACATTGCACTATGGCTTCTTAATAGGTTTTATAATTATTTAAATTTCTATGCAAAAAACTCAGATTACTATGACTCAGTAGAAAACACTAATGTACCAGCATCCTTATACAGAATGGATGAAATCTAAAAAGAGAAAATTTCAGGTTAAAATTAATGTTTTATCCTTTGGAACCATTATTTTATAAAGAAATATTAAAAGAATAAAATTTCACAAATTTTAGGGGCCGGCTGTAGCTCAATTGGTAGGGTGCCGGTTTACCACATGGGAGGCCCTGGGTTCGGTTCCCGGGGCCTCCTTGAGTGGGCAGACCGCCTTGAGAAGGCAAGCTACCGTGGGCAGGGCAAGCCCCCGCGAGCAGGCAAGGCTGCCGCATGGTGAGCTAACTCGGCGGGGCGCCACAACGGGTTGGGGGGAGGGAGAGACAAGCAGACAAGCAGACACTGAAGAATGCAGAAAAGATGAACACAGAAAGAACAAGCAGAAAGGGGGATATATATATATATATATATATATATATATATATATATATAATTCACAAATTTTAAATGTATTAAGGATAGGAGGGTACTTTGATCATAAAGTACAACTTGAAAACAACTCTCCACTGAAAGAAAACACTTTCTTGGGTTAAGACTAGAATTACTAATATTTATATATATAGTTAAACAAGTTATGAAGCAGAAATAAAAATATAAATTAATTTTTTACCTCATTAAAGAGCAAGTAATAAGAAAATCATGTTAATATGCTACCAGAAGTGTTTAAATTTAATGCAATATGCTCAATGGATTCAGGAAAGGAATTACAAAAAGATCTCTTATCAGTTAGGGTAGGCTACACTGCTGTAAAGAAATACAAAATTTTAAAGACTCAAAACACGAAAGCACTGTATTTCTCCCACTTAATTAATTACTAGTCCAGGATAGGTTTTTCAGGTGGTGGGGGAGGGAGTGAGGAGAAATGCTCTACTGCAAGCAATCATTTGGAGACCCAGACTAACAGTAACTCTACTGTTTTCGATTCCTTGTCTCTAAAATTGTGCTCCCAGACCATCCAAAGAGAAAAACATGGAGTAGGATAGGTGGAAAGCTTCAAGGTCCAGGCCAGAAAGAAGCATCACTCACTCTGTTTACATTCTACCATGTAGAACACAGCTATGTGGTCACATCTAATTATAATGGAGGCTACAATGGGGTGGGTCTGGCTATGAACACAGGAAAAAATGGAAAAAGATTTTGCTGGACAGCTAATAATCATCTTTGCCATCCAGTCAGGTGTGTTACTATATTTAAAAATCTTGTTGAGTATTCTAGTAGCAGTCCAAGATTCAATTTTCAGGATTCTTATTTAGAATTTAAATCCAAAGACTCATATACATATTTAACAAGAGAATCAACAAACCAGAAGATTGATCCTAATAAATTATCCAGAGGGTAGCACAGAGACAGAAAGATATAAAATGAGAGGTTATAAAGAAAAAAATGCTGAGCTTTTTCTCCATACTCTTACAAGGAAAGAGAAAAAATGACATATTACCTAGGAAAGAATAATTATACTCACTGCCTAAATTAAACTGACAGCAACAAGAAAAGTCAAAGGATGTAGAATAAACATCAACTTAGGATTTTATGTGCAGCTAAAATGTCACTTAAATTTAAAGCACCTATTTGATCACAGCCTTTTCACACAAAAACTGAATAAACATGATCCTCAGTAAAGGAATTTTCAAGGATACTCTTTGGAAAGATAGTCAATACAGAAAAACTGAAACACAGGGGATTAAGCCTCAAAGTAGGCAAGTGTAGGGTAAAACTGAAAAGCAATGACTATGTAAAAAAAGAAAAAACAAAAAGAAAATCAGAAACCTAGATAATATGGTTGTTTTTTTTCCATGAGCAATGAATCCAAGTTTATGTTATTGTTTCCGCTTTGCTTTCACTGTGAACTATATAAACACGTGTGAGGCCTATGGTGGTACAGTGCACATGACATCATTTGGTTTATACTATGTGTTATTTATGAGCTGGTCCATCCCTATTCTTTTCTAATCAATGACAAGTGACACAGTTTTCATATTAAATCAAAGCCCTAATTGAGTAACCTTTTACAAAAATGGCTTTCAGTGGTTATTTACGTCTGAAAACAAGTAAAGCTTTTAACTTTGTAGTTGCTTTAAGAATCTGGTGAAAAAAATTAAAAAGAATCTGGCCATGGTTGTCATTTTTTCTGTTTTGTTTTGTCTTTTTTTTGTACGAGATACATATATAAATTTTTATTTTTGAATCATATAATAATTTAACAGTAAGAGATCTAGTGCTTTCTCCTGCTAAACCAGTAAGGGGAAAAAGTAATAAAGAAAATCATCTACCCAAAATGAAGATGGCAAGGAGAAAAAAGGAAACATTAAAAAAATGGATTTTATGTATTGTTTCTGTACTATTTTTGCAATTTTCCTGTAAGTTTGAAATTATTTCAAAGTAAAAAGGATATATTTTTTTAAAAAAAGCAAGGGTAAACTGAGCACACAAAATAAAATGGAACATGACAGCTACTATTTATTGAGTGCTTATTATATGACAGGCACTGCTCTAAACTTTGTACAAATATTTTTTTTTTTTTTTAAGATTTATTTATTTTATTACATATCTCCCCTTCCCCCCCACTGCAGCGACGCGCCGAGACTGGTCACTGCGCAGGCGCGGCTTTCCCCGCTTGTGGGCGGCTTCTGCTTCTATTCACGGCCAGCTTTTCAGTTCGCGGGTGGCTGGCTGCACTCCATTCGCGGGCAACCTGCCCTGCCCGTGGCGGCTTTTGCCCTGTCCGTGGCAGCTTTTTGCCCTGCCCACGGTGGCTCTGGCCCGCCCATGGCAGCTTGCCATTCTCAAGGCGGTCTGCCTGCTAGGAGAGGTCCCCGGGAACCGAACCCAGGGCCTCCCATGTGGTATGCCGGTGCCCTATCCACTGGGCTATCGAGCCGGCCCCAACTTTGTACAAATATTAACCAATTAATGCTCACAACAATCCAGTAAAAATCATTTCCATTTTCAAGATAAGGAATCAGACAATGAGATGTTAAGCATCTTGCCCAAAGCCAGAAAACAGTGAAGATAAATACAGGCCACCTAAGGTGGAATGGCTCCAAACCAAGCTCTTAAGAACTATGCTAATGACAGATATAGGCCATTTTATATCATCATATATCATGCAGAACTGTGTGGGAGAGAGTGTGGTCTATAATGTGAACTATGGTCCTTGCTTAGTGGCAAAGCCCCAAAATGTGTATATCTATTGCAGGTGATGTGCCACACCAATGAAGAATGTTTATGTGGGAAGTTATGGGAAGTGGCATAATATAAGTTATATATATTATAAATTATATTATATAATTTTTGTGTAACATTTATGCAATCTATGTATCTTAAAAAAAGGTAGATGTTCCAAAATGTAATAAATAAATAAATAAATAAATAAGTGGAAAGTGGAAAAAAACAAAACAAAACAAAAACTATGCTACCCAAACACATTAATAATCACAATAAAGGTTAATGACGCAAATTCCTTAGCTAAAAGGAAATTTACTGGGGGCAGAAGGAAGTACCCACAGAGGCATTCAATATTTTATTTCTTAAATGGTGTGATAGAATTTGTCATCTTTACCCTACGTTTCAGTATGGTTAAAGTATTTCTCAAAACCAAATTAAAAACGTGCTTTCATCAACAACATGGCAAATTAATAAATAAACCACTAATGATCAAATGGGATAATCCAGTAAAGTGCTTAAACAATATCACTATATTCAGCATATACTAATCACTAAATCACTTAGCTGGAATTACTCAAAATAAATGAAGAAAATATTTTTAAATGCCAATGAAGCCATAAAAGAACTCTAGGAAATAAAAGGAAAGATTTTAAATGATTGTACAAAAAAGCTATTAGAATTAATAGCAAACTTTTAGCAAAAGTATCATCACGTATACATTTTATTGTAGGTAAACTATACTTCAATAAAGTAGACTAAAAACAAAAACTGGAGACTTCCAGAAAGATGGTGGATTAGAAAGACAAGGGACTCTCTTTCCTAGAAAAATAGCTAGAGCACAGGAAGAAACAGCTTGGAAAAAATCTTCTAGGGTTTAGGACACTAGAGGAAGGCTGGGTGCAGCCCAGAGGAGGAACAAAGGAAAAGAATCATGAAGGCAAAACTGTGACTTAAAAGCTGGCAACACCTCCTCACCCAACCCTAAACACTTTCAAACTCTCAGTCCTTGAGGTCAACAGCTACATATAAAGGGGCCTGCAGGGATTGACCTCCCCAAGAAAGGGAAGAGAAAGGGACACAGCCTAAGGCTGACTCAGTTTTTGAGCCACAAATTTGGTCTGCTGTATCCCACCAGCCTGGGTGCCCTTCCAGTCTGGGTGAGGCCACACCACTGTTTGCCTTGGGAGCCAGCTCCTCTAGGGACTAAAGAGATCTGGCCCACTCAATCTCCCTCTCTACTGACCAGGACTTCTTGTTGAGGACACTGAGGGGAGTGGAACTATTTCTTACCCAGGGAAAGGGAAGGGGCTGCCAGCAAAGGTTGGACAACTGCGTCTGAGAAAGTCTGAAATACGAGGCTCTTAGCCTCCAGGCAAGATCTTCTAACACACTGATCAGGTCCTTGTTGCAGCAAACACACTCCAACCAGGCACTGAATTGAGAGGACTGCCAAAGAGGGCCATCTGCTGGCAGACCCAGGAAGTGCACATGAGGAAATTAAAAGTAAATTAAGTGAGGCTTTTCTCTACCTTCACAGCTTCTACTCCCCAAGGCCCTAGGAAGCGGGTATGAAACCATTACTGAGTCCAAAGCTCAGTTTTGAGCAACTGACAGGGACAATCCTAAAGACAGAGAACAGGCTGAATCAAGAATCAAAGAACAGCAGTAACACACAGCCACCCACCACTAAATCCCTATGAAAGAGAGAAAGTGAGCATCTGAGTAAACTCACCATCCTAATCAGATACCTAGGTATCAGCCAAAAAAAAAAAAAAAAAAAAAAAAAAAAAAAAAAAAAAAAAAAAAAAAAAAAAAAAAAAAAAAAAAAAAAAAAAAAAAAAAAAAAAAAAAAAAAAAAAAAAAAGCCATACTAAGATAATAGAAGACATGGCCCAAGAAAAGGAATATATCAAATCCCCAGAAGAGACCCAGAATTGGAGACAACTGAGATGCACACAAATTTCCAAAATCAAAATAATGAGTTGAAAGAAATATAGCTAATGAGATAAAGGACATCAAGAAGACACTGAGCGAGCACAAAGATGAATTTGAAAATCTGAACCTAAAAGTAACAGAGCTCATGGGAATCAAAGACACGAGAGATGAGATTAAAAACACATTAGAGGCATACAACAGCACACTCGAAATGAGAGAAAAAAGAATAAACGATACTGAAGACATAACAGCTGAAACTGAAAGAAAAGTATGGAAAAAATTGAGCAGGGATCAGAAGTTGAGAAATAACATGAAATACAAAAACATACATGTCATGGGAGTTGCAAAGAAGAAAAGGGAAAAAGGGCAGAAAGAATATTTGAGGAAATAATAGTTGAACATTTCCCAACTCTCACAAAAGAAATGAACTTACATGTCCAAGATGTACACTGTACCCAATTAGAATAAATCTGAAAAGACCTACTCCAACACACCTCCTACTCAGAATGTCAAACATCAAAGATAAAGAGAGAAGCAAACCATCATATACAAGGGATGCCTAGTAAGACTCAGTGCGGATTTCTCATTACAAAACATGAAGGCAAGAAGACAGTGGTATGATACAATTAGGATGCTGAAAGAGAAAAACTGCCACCCGAAAATTCTTTATCCAGCAAAACTATCCTTCAAATATGAAGGTGAGTTTAAAATATTCAAAACAAAATGAACCTAAGGGAGTTTGTAAAAATGAATTAACCTTTGGGGGGCCGGCTATATAGCCCAGTGGATAGGGTGCCGGTACACCACATGGGAGGCCCCGGGTTTGGTTCCCGGGGATCTCTCCAAGCGGGCAGACCGCCTGAGAAGGCAAAGCCACCATGGGCGGGGCAGAGCCGCCGTGGGCAGGGCGAGCCACCTGCGAACGGAAGCAGACCCACCCACAAGCGGGGCAAGCCGCCTGCGCAGTGAGCTAACTCGGCGTGTCGCCGCAGCGGGGGGAGACAAAGCAGACAGAAGAACACAAAAAATGAACACACAGCAAGAGCAAGCAGAAAAGGGGAGGGATATGTAACAAATAAATAAATAAACAAATAAATAAACAAATAAATAAATAAATAAAACAGGGGTTAAAAAAAAGAAAAGAAAAGAAAAGAATTAACCTTTGCAGGAAATATTAAAGGAAGCCCAGTAATGAGTTAGTGTGTATTTCTCATCAGAAACCATGGAGGAGAGAAGACAGTGATATGATACAGTTAGGATCCTGAAAGAGAATAACCTCCAGCTGAGAATTCTTTATCCAGCAAAACTGTCCTTCAAATATGAAGGTGAGTTTAAGATATTCGCAAACAGAAACTAAGAGAGTTTGTAAAAAAGAATCTAACATACAGCAAGTATTAAAGGAAGCCTTAGTGCCTGAAAGAAAAAGGAGAGAGAAGCTTGAAGGAGAGTATAGAAAAAAGAGCAGAAAGGATAACAAAAAGAGTAAAAAGACAGGTGAAAATAAGAGACCCAGGGATAAATACCAGCTAAAAGTGAAGGTTAGAAAAAGATACTTCATGCAAACAATTAAAAAAAAAAAAAAAGAGCAGGAGTAGCTATACTAATATCGGACAAAAAAGATTTTAAATGCAAAAGTTATAAGACACAGAAGGCCATTATATATTAATAAAAGGGACAACCCACTGAAGACAGAACAGTCATAAATATCTATGCATCTAATGCGGGTGCCCCAAAATACATGAGGCCAACTCTGGCAAAAATGAAAGCAGAAACTGACATCTCTACAATAATCGCTGGAGACTTCAATACAAGGCTCACATCATTAGACAGAACAACTAGACAGAAGAACAACAAGGCAACAGGGAAGTTGAACAATAAAGGAGCTAGATCTAACAGACATATACAGAATGTTGCATCCAAAATCAGTGGATTATACATTCTTCTCAAGTGCTCATGGATCTTTCTCCAGGATAAACCACGTGTTAGGTCACAATGGCAGGTCTCAGTAAATAGAAAAAGACTAAAATTATATAAAGCACCTTCTAAGATTATAATGGAAAAAAATTGGAAATCAATAATAGACAGGAAAGATGTAAATTCACAAATGTGTGGAGGCTGAGCAACACATTCCTAAATAATAAGTGGATCAAAGAAGAAATTTTAAAGTGAAATTAGTAAATATACTGAGATAAATGAAAACAAAAACACAACCTACCAAAACTTATGGGATACAGTGAAGGCTGTCCTGAGAGGTAAATTTATAGCCCTAAATGCCTGTATCAAAAAAGAAGAGCGCACAAAATTCAAAGATCTAACTGATCAATTGGAGAAACCAGAAAAAGAACAGCAAACTAATCCCAAAGTAAACAGAAGGAAAGAAATAATAAAGATCAGAAGAAAAAGAAATGAAGTTGAAAACAGCAACAACAAAAACAGAAAATTATGAAACCAACATCACCCTAATACCAACATGATAAAGGCCATATATGAAAAACCCACAGCTAACACTGTACTCAATGGTGAAAGACTAAAAGCTTTCCCATTGAGGTCCGGGACAAGTGTCACCACTGTTGTTCAATGTAGTACTACAGGTTCTAGCTAAAAACAATCAGGCAAGAAAAAGAAATAAAAGGCACCCAAATTGGAAAGGAAGAAGTAAAACTTATGCTATTCACAGATGATATGATCCTATACCTGGAAAGTCCCAAAAAACCAACAGTGTTTCTATAAACTATTAATGCAAAATGTGAGGAGGAAGTCAGGAAAAAAATGTCACTTACAATAGCGGCTGAAAGAATCAAATACACGGGAATAAACTTAACCAAAGATTTAAAGCAATTGTATTCAGAAAACTACAATGCATTGCTGAAAGAAATTTAAAATGACCTAAATAATTGGAAGAATATTCCATGCTCATGGACTGGAAGACTAAATAACAAGATGTCAATTCTACCCAAATTGATATACAATGGATTCAATGCAAGCCCAATAAAAATTCTACCAGCACTTTTTAAACAAATGGAAAACATAATTATCAAATTTATTTGGGGGAAGCGGATATGGCTCAGGCGACTGGGCTCCTGCCTACCACATGGGAAGTCGAAGGCTCGGATCCCGGTCTCTCCTAAAGAAGACAGTGAAATGGATTGATGGGCAGATGCAGCGAGCTGACACAACAAAAGACACAAGAAGAAAAAACATAATGAGAGACACAACAAAGCAGGTAGCAGAGGTGGCTCAAGCAATCAGACACCTCCTTCCCACATCAGAGGCCCTGGGTTCGGCTCCTGGCGTAAGAAACAAGGAA
>PVKH010037709.1:0-11415 GCA_004027955.1 Chaetophractus vellerosus | reverse complement strand
GCCTATGATAGAACCTGGAGAGGGGATATGATAATAAAAAATAAAGTACCTTCAACTTAAAGACCAAAGAGAAGAAAAACATAACCGCTCCATAAAGGACAAAGAGAAGAAGTAACCCCAGAGGCCTTCATATAGGGAAGAAACTTGCAGGCCTGCAGGGGCCAGGAGTGGCCACGACAGTGCACCCTTGACATGGTAAAGGGGTATGAGGCAGTTTGAGATTATTTATGAACCCCAAAAAGAGATTATGTTTGTAAACTAATCTGTTCCTAAAGAGTTGTGCTCTTTAGGCCCTTGTAATTCTAAGCTGCTACTCCAAATAAATACCCCTTAATAAAATCCAACGGATTTCAGGTACTTTGCATCAGCACCCCTTTGGCTGACTAATACAGGGTACATTCTAAGATGTCCCCAAATGCAGGCCCATCACTGCTAGCTCCACTAACAAAAAAGACTAGAATTTGTACTCCTGCCTTCTTACAGTTAGTTCCTACAAACAATATCTTAATTTAATCTTCATAGCCTTACAACTCTATGTAACTGATATATTCTCATAAACTACTAAAGGCCATGGACCTTCTAGCTGCTCAAAAATAACTGAAGCCTCAAATGTTAAATTCAAAAATGTCAAGGACCTACTGCAGGTACACCCAATCTTTCTGAGTACAAGGACCCCACATGGTAATATACTTTCAATGCCTAAGAAAACGATTGAACACATACATAAATTCTGAGACCCTCACTGCAATAAGCCTCTTAACCTCAGGGTCTACTGGTGAGAATCACCAATCCACTATACATACAGGCTCATCATTGATTACTCAATTCGTCTTAAGGCAAAGGGTACCCATTATGAATAATACTGTCACAGATTTCAACTTGTAAATAGCCCCTTCCTAAATATTTACAAAAAAAGACTATGCCAAATGCAAGTCCTATTTCATAAATTATACAAGTCATAAAAATAAGTTCCAATCACCACATCTGTTTTGATATTGTCAGTCCAAACTCTCCAACACTCAGTTGCCAGGATCAAGAAGGAATAAGGAGTGCATTAGGTATAGGGAAAATTGTGGCACACGGAGGAGTAGTTAAAAGCATGAACTCTGAAACCAGACTACCAGGGTTAGAATTCCAGCCCTGCTCTTACTAAGTGACTTTGGTCCAAGCGTTTTTCTCAGAGCATCAAATGGCTCATGTGTAAAATAGGGATTTAAAAAAAAAAATCCCACCTTGCAGAGTTGTGATAATGTGAAGTAATTAGAACACTGCCTGGCATATAGTAAGCATTATATAAGCGCCTTAAAAAAATCTACACAGGGGGGCCGGCTGTAGCCCAGTGGATAGGGCGCCGGTTCACCACATGGGAGGCCCCGGGTTCGGTTCCCGGGGACCTCTCCAAAGCGGGCAGACCGCCTTGAGAAGGGCGAGACGCTGTGGGCGGGGCAGAGCCACCGTGGGCAAGACAAAAAAAGCCGCCACAGGCAGGGCAAAGCCGCCATGGGCAGGGCAAGTCACCCACCAAAGGAGGAGACCCGCCAACAAATGTAGCAGAGCCGCCTGCGTGGCGACCTGACTTGGCGCGACAGGGGGAGACAGAGTGGACATAGAAGAACGCAGAGAAATGAACACAGCAAGAGCAAGCAGAAAGGGGGGATATGTAACCAAAAATAATAATAATAATAATAAAGAAAGAAAATAAAAAATAAAAAAATCTACACGCAAAAACTCAAAGCTGGGCTGGCATGATTCTGGAGGACCTCACGCATTATTATAAGCATCTCTGAAAAGCTAAACACAACTATTCATGTACACAAGGGCGAATCCTCGTCCAGCGGTGGAAAGGGAATCCAAACTGAACTCCGCACTGCAGCTTTCCTCCCCAGTGCCTCTTTCCTATGGTCCCTTTCCACTTTTCCTATTCATGATTTAAGCTCATCAAGTCTACCATAAACAGTGCTCGGTTGAGGAAAACAAGCAGAATTTTACAACACAAAATACAGTTTTAGGCAAATGATCAGGTCTTTCAGTGAATGTTAAGACTTTCACCAGACATGTCTGCCATAAAGAACTAAGTAAACAGGTAACCCCAGATAACTCAATTAAGGTAATGCATACAGAGACTTGGCGTGGGGGCTAGCACTCTATAAATGTTAGATGTTGTTTATTCCATTAACTACCCTCCTAAAAAAAACATTAACCAATCTCAGTTTTAAGGTGAATATAAATTTGTATTTGATTAGTATTTATGTTTTTGTTGATAAATGCAACAAATGGACGAACCTCAAAAACGTTATGCTTAATCAAAGTAGCCAGACACAAAAGAGTACATACTATATGAGTCTTTTAAGACTCCCAAAATTAATCCACAGGGATAGTCAAACAGTGGTTGCAGCGGAGGGGAAGAGAAAGGGCAGCTGGATTGGAAAGAAGTACAACAATACTTTCTGGGGTAATAGAAATAGTCTCTATCTTGTCTGGGGTGGTGGTTACATGGGTATATAAAATGGGAAAAATTCACTGAACACAAGAGCTGTACATTTTACTGGATATAAACTGTATCTCAATTTTAAAAATTAAAAAGCAAATGTATCAGCATATATACTTTTAGTAATTTAGAATAGAAGTGATTTAGAGGAAGAAAGGTTAGAATTGCCTGAGAAATATGGAGTCAAGGACCTAGGAATTATAGTCCAGGTAACACGTATGTGTGTATATATATCTGTAGGTGTGTATATATTCTTTTTATTATAACTACACCTAAGAATGAAACCTTTTCCCCATCCATCCTCTTTATAGCCACCTCCTGCTGTCTCTCTTGGTTCTGATCACTGCCTTATTCTTCCTCTCATCTCTAGCCTAGTCTCTGCTTACCCCAGGATACTAATAGAGTTAACAAAAAGAAAGACTGTGAATACCCAATCAAAACAGCGATGTTTTTATTAAATAGACCAGCAGCTGTGGGAGCAGAAACTTGTAAATGCATCTGTTCTACAGAATTTATGTTTAATTCAATTTGTTAGAATCAGAGCAGCAAGGCCCATAACTATGGACTAGACAAGGAAACAGTTTTGTTCAGCAGAATCCTACATGAAAATGGTGTTTGTTAGAAAAGGGCTGCACCTATTCACTCATTCATGCAACAAGCACTGACAGAGCACCTATTCCATTCCTGTTATTGTAGATGGTGCTGGGAATACAAAAATGAAGTACAGCCTGGAAGAGGTGACAGACATCTGAACAGATGGTTATAATACACTGGCAGGTTCAATAGTACACAGAGGCCTGGGGTAGGACTATGAAAGCACAGAGGAGGGAAAGATTTCCTTTGAAGGCTGAAGCTTTTCTGGAGTGAATAGGCAGAAAGGGAAAATGAAAACTGTACTCCCACCTTCCCCTCACTCCCATACATGGGGCTTCAACTATATCAGCCATGCTTCATTTCTAAAGCTTGGTAGGGGTATATAACTCTTCCTTATCTCATTCTTTTAACCCTTTTCTGTCGAATGTTTCATAATAAAAAATTTGAATGCATTACACCAAGTAGCAGCTCCTTCTCTCCCACACCAGATAGCAGGGTCAGAACCCCAGTCAGGGAAGGGGAATGGGGACAGAGTACACGCCCAGGAGTCCTCTTGTGATGGCTGTGTATGAGGTCTGGGAAGGCACAAAGGGGTGGTCCATCAAGATATCAAAATACACTAGAAAATAAAAATGATACAATGCAGGTACAAAGAACATAATTCCAACTTCACTGTATATATACACACAGGAAAAAAATAGAATATACACCTTTGCCATGAGGGGAGGGAACAGTTTATTATAAACAATTGACTTCATTCATTCTTCTTTTAACAAATGTTTATTGAACACTTGCTTTATGCCACAGAGCACAGAGAAAAGAAAGCGCCTCCCTCAAAAGTGCCTACAGTGAAGTGGGAGGAGTCAGTCAAGGAAGGTCTCTGCAGTACAATGGACGGGTCCTGGGATTCGGTGAAGGCAGAGCCCAGCTGGGGTACAGGGCACATTCACCCTCATCACAGGTCACCCAAAAATAAAGTATTACGTTACAATTAATAAAATTAAGTGCTGAAAATACTTTTTTCTTTAGGCCAGTAAAAAGAATTTATTTGGGGAAATGGGGGAAAGAACCGAGCTTGCTGAGAAATGGGAGAGAAAGAAATAAACACCAAATTTGGTGTGGGCTCCATGAGGCAGAGAGAGTGGATTTTTTTTTTTCTTGACTGATTTTACCATTTATGGCTTTTAACAATTGTTTACCTAAAATTAAGAAAAGAGTTTAATTTTAACATATTTCATAAAAGCTGATAACAAATGGCACAAAATTTTCACTAATGATAAACACCAGATTGTTCTCCTAGTCCCTGAACAAATAATCACCTCTCTCGAGCACCTCCTCTTAATGGGAAGGGAAAAAAAAAAAAAAAACCTGACAAAATTCTGGAACACATTTAAAAATTCAAGGTGCCACTACCATGCTGAAATACTAGTGTAAATCAAAATGAATGATGGGGGAAAAATTAAAATTAAAAAAAAGAAATTTTTGTAAAAATAAAAACAGAAAAACTAAAAACTTTTTAAAGAAAAAAATGAGTGATGGGAATGTGCTAAAAACTATGCAAAGGTAGACTTCTCATGACTCTAGTAGAACTATTTAACATGTTTACATATAGAACATAACTCAACTACTTACTTTTCTTTCACTGTTCTCAAAGACACTAAATGAATCTGCAAGTCAATTTTTTAGACTCATTTTTCCATCTTAAAAAAAACTACTCAGTACAATACTACATATATGTCTATAGCTAAGTGAACTTAAGATACTTTTTAGGTTTTTTGCTTTTTTTTTTGCATGGTCTTTATTATAAATAATTTCAGGAGACTCCATCATTAAGCAACACACAATGGGCATTTCAAACTGAATGTGTCTCATAATGTGAAGTACAGCCAACCTATAATTTAAACAAAATTTCTGAAGTACACTTGAGCAGGCTGGAAGAGCACAGGGTATATATATATATATAATATTATATATATATAATATATAAGAATTTAAAATATATATATATTTTAAATTCTTCTTGGTTGAGAACATAATATCCCTTTTTATCGTGTCCTATCACGTTAAATTCTGACTACAAAAGGTATTAACACAATTGTTTCTTAATAAGGAAAGTCAAAGAGTCAGAATCTGAAATATAGGTTATCAGGGGATGGGATGGGGATAAGGAACAGGGAGTTAATGCTTAAATTGTAGTTTCTATTTAGGATGACAGAAAAGTTTTGGTAGTGGATGGTGGGGATGGTAGCACAACACTGAATATAGTTAACAGCCCTGAATTATATATATGATTGTGGTTAAAAAGGGGAAATTTTAGGTTGCATATATGTTATTAGAAAAAAATTTTAAGTAATGAGAATAAAAACAAAAAATGTTTTAAACAGAAAATAGTCTCTTTCATTGACTTTTCTCTCATTCTTCCAATCCACAGTTATATTCTGTAGAACCATGCCAGTACTTATACATCTCCTTTTTGCACTTGAGAGTAAAGGTAAGGGGTAAGACAGACTTGTGATGATTTGATAGGGTTTGTTGCCATGGAAATAACTGACTTGTTCCTTATGAAGTACTGTGACCTCACTGCAAATAAAAAAAGGAAAAGGATGATTTCTGGGGATTCAGCTCAGAGGAAAATTAATAGCTAGGGAAAAAAATAAAAAGAACCAAAAAGCAAGCAGATAATCTGGAAAATATTGCTATGTCAAGCGCTATATTGAAATATTTTCAAAGAACTTTCAAAATGCCTTGCCCTATGAAATGGGAACATTATAATCAGAAAGGAAAGATATAATATTAATGTGACGATAAACTATACAAAAAAACCTGGACCTGCAGTTTCCGAATAAATGTGTCACAGGCTCAACCTTGGTAGGCTATGAACAAAATCAAAACCCTATGACTGTAGGTGGCTATGCTAGAAAAATTAAATCCACATCATACTTTCCCTTCCTAAAAGCAGTCTGCTTTTTCTTTTCTTTTTTTTTTCCTTTTTGTGGTGTCCCTGTTTATACAGCTTATCCCTTATCACACTGACAAGACTGGGAACCACAGCAGATGGTCCCCCCAGACATAATTCTAACAGGTTTTTTGTGCAAACAAAAGATAAAGAAGGCTACAGCAATGATTTACTGATATCTAAAGTTAAAAGTTAAAAAATGACAAAGTTAAAAACTCAACTGTGTTTTTCTTACTGTTTGAACTGTTTATCCCTTAAACTACTAAGAAAGATAGATATGGCCAAAATTAAATGATTTCAAAACTACATAACCAAATACCCAGTTTTAACAGCCATTAAGGTTTGTCTTTGGTACCAGAATGTCAAAAATCACTTAAAAAAAAAAAAATTATCCACCACTCCCTTGTACTAGGCAAAAGGGGAAAATTAAATTTTTTGTTTTATCAATCCTATGATGTGAAATGAACTACTTATCTGGATTTTGTTTTTTTTTTTTTTGAGGTACCAGGGACCAGGGATTGAACCTGGGACCTCGTATGTGGGAAGCCAGCACTCAACCACTGAGCCACATCACCAACCCTGAGTTGGTTTTTTCGTTTGTTCTACTTGTCATTTATTTTTGTTTTTCAGGAGGCACCGGGAACCAAACCCAGGACCTCCCATGTGGGAGGCAAGCACTCAACTGCTTGAGCCATATCCACTCCCTGGATTTCTTTTTTAAGCAAGGAAAATTCATTTGAATTGGAAACTCCAAAATATTTTCCCAAGAAAAACTCACAAAAGAATGAATCAAGTGAACCAAAACTAGAATCTTGGTTGTAAGACTAAAGTTTAGTCTATTTCAAAATAATATGGGAGTAGATGTGATACAAGCAATTGAGCGTCTGCTTCCAAGATGGGAGATCCCAGATTTGGTCCCCAGTGCCTTCTCAAAAAGAAGAAAAAGAAAAACAAAACAAAACAAGCAAACAAACAAAAAAACCAACTCAGGAGAGCCAGTGCAGCTCAGTGCTTGAGCACCAGTTTCCAATATACGAGGTCCCAGGTTTGATCTCCAGCTCCGGTACCTCAAAAAAAAAGAAAAGAAAATCTAAGAATTAAATATAACAGAAAACTTAATGGTAAAACCCCAAAATTACTTACCCTTCAAGATTAAAGAGATTTACTCACCACACAACAGAAGCTCCCTCATGAGAATCTAATTGCTAAGAGCATTGTTTTTATGGTATACCTGAAAACCCACAGAAAGTCCCAACGATAATATATAATGAAACTGACAAGCATCTGAAATAAACTATCCAGACATCAAGAAAAAACAAACCACACAGACCCACAGGGCTCTTTTAATGTAGGTCACGATTGTCAGACCATAGCAAAAACATGGTGACCCTTGATAAAAATTAACCTTGATTGAATGCAATCATGAAAATATTTTTGCTCCCAGTAATCAGTCCTCTGAAGTAAGTCCATGAGGTTGCAAGAAATGGGTATCAGTCTGCTATGAACTAATTTACACCAAAGAAAACACCTGCCACATCATGTTTCTATCAATGGAGGTACAGGAGCAGCTTCCATCAAAGGAGCTCAAGATCTCTGAGGACTCCATAGTACCTGAGCAGGGATCACATCTTTTTACTTTCTGAGAGGTCTTATACTTCAACAAATACAACTTACTCTACAGAGCATTTGTAGAGATGCCTGGAAGGCTTCATAAAAAGTGACATGTGCACACATTCCAGCTAAACTTCATCTTTCCAGGGGTACAAGGTTGCTCTGTTCCTTGTGAAGAAATTATAAAAGTAAGTAAAATAAAATAAAATCTTAGGATAGGCGGCAACAGAGAGGATGTGCTCTCAGCTTTTGTAAAGCTAGCTCGGTCTTCATCCTCCCCCACCCCCGGCCCAAAATCAGCATTAATAGGTCCAATCATATAATCTCTTATAAAGTCTTTTTGTAGAACTCATACAGTCTCAGACTGGGGGAGAGGGAGTATTAAAATGTTTATTTTCCAGTATTAAAATGCTTATTTTCCAATTAATCCAAGGTAATATTACCTTTTATGAAACCTAACATGAGAACAAAAATTCTCCATGCAGAACAAAGATGAATATGTTTAGACGATAGACCATTTATCCATAGCTAGTTAATTCAGGCAATGACAGTATAGTACTTATCAAGCCAACATTGCAAATTCAAACCAGTATGAGCCAGCTAGTTACACAGCCTTCCAGTTACAAAGCAGATGTTTAATTCTGCCACCCAGCCATCACACATGAGACCTGTAAACAGGACCAAGCGAGAGACGATGCTTCAATCAGTGCAAATCCATTACTATTGAAGATCAGTGGGTCAAAAAGTTCATCTGTGTAGGGCATACATCATTCAATGGAGACAAAAGGTGTTCTCTGCATGATGTTTCCAAATTAAATGTAAATCCATTGTAGCATAGGTAAAGCATACATTTCTGATGTAAGGGATATCCACGATTCAAAAAACTATAAATGTATTAAGTATAATCTAACAGTTGTTATTTGATGTCTCATATCCTAAACCAAATCTCTTATTTGTTTTCTAAACAGAAAAATTCTAACATGGAAAAAATTTAATTTTGATTTTTACAGCAAAAATATGTCATTTATTATAACTCTGAGAAAAAAAGGTAAAGCATCAAGCTTAAGAAAAAATATTTAACATAAATGCAGCATATTTTTCTTTAAACACATATTAGGTTCACTTCCATCTGCCATCTTTTTGGAGCATGAAAAACTCCCTAGCTGAAATATGTTTGCTAATAAATGTAACTTGAGGTTCTCCTTTGAAATTAAACTGCAAAAGTGTTATGAAAACTGTCTTGTTTGCATACGGCTCCAATCACAAAGTATTCTCATTATGGTCACCATGCACATATTCTTATTTCATAAATAATAAAACATTGACAAGTAAGGTAAAATAACAACAACATTGAAATCCAATGGAAATTTTCAATCCGAAAAAGCAAATTAGTGTGCTTTATAAAAAAGACAAACAGGAAATGCTTAACAATGAGTTGCACAACATGGTCCTTAAAATCCTGAACTTACTAAATGTCATCATATTAGTAGGAGACTGGCTACACGCTAATTTAATACTTAAATGTTAATGTAATTTCCCAATCACCACATCTGCCATGAATGTTTTTTTAACAAATAAAAGCAAGTTTGGAAAATGGTGTGTAAGAAAGAAAAGAAAAAACCCTTTCAGCAATATCCTAGTTATGAAGATACACATACACACACACACACACACACACACACTATTTCTGGGTATAGTTTTTTTTTTTTAAACCACCATTTTCATTTCAAAAAGTAGTGATCATGTGAGCAAAAATTAAGGAAATAACTTAATTTTAAAAATCTAAAAATATTACTGAAATTATGCTACTGTCTTGCCAGGCACACACATATATAAAAAATGTAATTTTACTTAAGATATGCAAAGACTAAATCCCAAAATAATTCATTCCTTTAGCCACTGCAAAACAAGTAAGTCACAAAAAGGGCACGGGGTAAATCTTGTTACAAATACTGTAAAGTGGACCCATACATATGATAAAGTCTAAAAAAGCATGCACCATTTCTGTGTACACTGCTTCCGAAGGGTTATTACGGAATGCACACACGGGCTGAAGTGAAAGTGTTCAGGTTCCAAACGTTAATTTACTTTGACTATGTGCATGTCAAAACGAAAGCTTGCTGTCTGCATCCAGACATGCCATATTAATATTGAACACAGGCATCCACTGCAGGTCAGCAGCCACTCCAAGCTACTGCAGCAGGTGGTGAAAGTAATGCGCTCATTAAAATGTGCATGTTACAAGGTTATCTCCCCAAAACAGCTCTCAAATGGAGGTAGCCTTGAAACTTAAGCATTAGATATGCTAGAACCAACCTCTAATTGTCACAAGTCTGGAGAAAATTGAACTCACTCTCGCTACCTGATAACCGATAAATTTAGTTGCTTTCATTGGCGTCTTGGGAGAAGTCAGAGATTTAAAATCTGTGAAGCTAACTTGGTTCCGCCAACAAAGTTAAAAGCTCTTGAGCCAACCTACGCAGACTACAGTATCATTTTGGATCTACAGGCCAAATATGGGACTGTTCTTCCTTTAGAATACCTCGCTGTATTTCTTAAGTAAAATTTTACTCCTTCTATTCTTATTAACACCATTCAAATTATTTTCCCCTTTTCTGAGATAAATTTCCATTCTCCAGACTAAAGGCATAAAGCACAAGATATTAGAGCTATTCAAACCAGAAAGATTTTTTTTAATAATCACATATGACTTTAACACATAACAACAGCATGCCTAACTATACCCCCAAAAAAACTCAAATACCTTTTCTTAAAATTATTTTTCCATTTAGACCTGGCATATCCAAAGTTAAACAAGATTATTCTATAATCCAGTCTTTCAGTCTTCTCTCCCAAGTCACTCAATTACTTCACCACCAATAGATAATCCACTTATTGATTTTATTAACATTTAAAACAAATATAAACTATGTTCTTAACAGGGTTTTTTCCCTCCAAAAAAGTGTTGATTACTTTGTACATAAAAGCAGATGAGGGAGCCGATGTAGCTGAAGTGGTTGAGCACCTGCTTCCCATGTTCAAGGTCCTGGGTTCAATCCCCAGTACCTCCTAAGATAAAAGAAAAAAAAGGGAGCCGGCTGTAGTCCAATTGGTAGGGCGCCGGTTTACCACATAGGAGGTCCCAGGTTCAGTTCCCAGGGCCTCCTCAAGCAGGCAGACCGCCTTGAGAAGGCAAGCCGCCACAGGCAGGGCAAGCCGCCGCGTGCAGGGTAAGCCCCCGAGGGCAGGCAGGCCACTGCACGGTGAGCTGACTCGGCGGGTCACCACACCGGGGGGGACGACAGACACAGAAGAACGCAAGAATGAACACAGCAAGAACAAGCAGAAGGGGCGGGGGAATATGTAATAAATAAAAATTTTAAAAATTAAAAAAACACAAATGGGGTCATGAAATTTGTCATTAATCATCTCACACTGCTTCATTTCCTCATTATCTACCCAATTAATAGATAAGGGAAGAACAAGGAGAAGTACAGGTCAACAGAGAGGAAAAAGAAGTCTTCTTACAAGGATAAGACCCTATCAGTCTTGTTCACTGCTGAACAGACAGCACAACAGACAAGAATATCTAATGAATAAATGAATTTTTAAAACCACTTAAAACTGGAGTTCAACTCACTCGTTTTATACATGAGTAAACTGAGGCTCAGAAAAATTAAATGGCTTGGCTAAGATCAAAAAGTCAATTGGTAAGTCTCATACAGAGTCTAATTCAATAGCTGATGTTTTAATGTCAGGCTTTTTT